>JAABNW020110000.1:0-14670 GCA_015164035.2 Radianthus crispa
TTTATCGCGATTACGATACGGATACGGTTACGATACGGCGCAGTACGTTTCTCACTCATACGAAAACGACTCTATTGCACCATTTTGTTACTCGTATTTACCGCACCTTCTAGAGCGAAACTAAACTAAATTTTTAAGATCTTTTGATTTAACCTACAGATTGTAATTCTACCCTCAATGCAATACAGGGCTCAATCGCTTCGCCTGAACAGATAAACTCTCCTTGCCATTGGACGATCACCAGTCAACCAGGTCACGTGATATCCCTGCGCTTTGACAGGTTTTTCCTGAAGTATTCCGAAGACTGCACACGTGATTCCCTCGTGATCAGAGATGGGAAATCAGTGATTGGTCGATATTGTGGCTATCAAAAAGGAGAATTTCTTTACTCGAAGACCAACTCCGTCATCTTGGAGTACGTGACAACCAGTGCAGTTGATGGAGCGGGATTTCAAATTCAGTACCAAGCCATTATCCCCTCAAGTTAGTGTTGATGTCATGTTGATCTTTTCAATCCTTAGACCTTTCTTATCTTGAATTGGTGAACTATATTTTTCTATTATGGAATTCTTGAGAATAAACAACGTTTGCTTGTGAATCGGGGTGCAATACAATCTTACAGCTGTTTTCGCATAGTATTGGTTCTTGTGCGTTCCAGGTAAAAATAAATAGTGCTCATCTTCACTATTTTTTCCTAAGAAAACCTTCCTTCATGTCCGTACAATAGCTCGCAAAAATGTCGCAATGTCTCTCTTCTTATTTATGGTGGAGAAAGCACTCTTTTTATTCTCCCATACGTTTTCCATTTGAAAATCGAACTGAGTGACTGGTATGAATGACATTTTCCAGAGTGCGGCGGATATCTAAATGATTCAAGAGGCTCTTTCCAGTCTCCGCTCTTCCCAGATAACTACCCAGGCAACGTGAGATGTGCATGGCAAATAGAGCAGTTGCCTGGTCACGTGATCGATCTTATATTGGACGACGTCGACCTTGAGTTCTCAATCAACTGCACCAAAGATTATCTAGAGGTGTTTGAAGGTCCAGACAACACTTCAGTCTCCCTAGGGAGGTACTGTGGGGCCAAAAGACCTGATAGTCACGTGACGTCTTCTGGTAATATGGTGTTTGTGGAGTTTGTAGCCGATGGCAGTAGATCGAGGAAGGGGTTGACTGTCACTTACAATGGCATTAAATCAGGTGGGAATGTGACTGATTGAAAGATATGCATAGATCAAGAAAATGACCATTTGACAAAACTGACTGAATAACTGACTGAGCGAACGAAAGACCGCGACGGACCCACTGACCAACCAACAGGTTGAGAGACTCGATGACTTTTTGGCACATGAACCCCTCCGCCCACTACCGTCGATAAAACTTAATTGTTGTTTTTAATTCTCAGATTGTCCCAAAAACGTTACCAACTCCACAGGAAAATTCGAGTCTCCGAACTATCCTGATTTCTACCCGAAAAACTACGACTGTTACTGGCAGATCTCGTACGCTCTCGGTTATCAGATTTACCTTACGTTCAAGTACTTTGATCTAGAGTACACACCCAATTGTATGGGAGATTACGTTGAGATCCTAGATGGCACGGTGGAGAACGCAACCTCGAGGGGAAAGTACTGCGGGTACTTGGTAAAGAGGTATCCACTGGTGTCCACCAAGAATAAACTGCTTATAAAGTTTCAAACAGATGAAGAGCGAGCAAGTCGGGGGTTTGTGTTCACGTATGAAGTTGATGGTACAGGTAGGTCAGTATTGAGAACACGGTCAAGACGAAAACGAATGCGTCGCGTCACGTTCACGATACCACTCAAACTCAGAGTTAAACCGGAATCATTCTTAGGCAATCTCGTACCCAGAGCGTGCGTTTCTCATGGCCTGCGAAGAAAGAACGAGGGCTCTGGTATAATCCATGTTTTGAGGCCAGGATTTGTCGGACTTTCGGAATTTGTGCGCAAGAGTTCAAGAGATTTCTGAGACCTCTGGTATTAGAGCGCATGCGTCATAAAATGGCGCCAGAGCCCTCGTTCTGGCTTCACAGGCCATGAGAAACGCGGGCTCTGAGTAGAAGAATGACAAGACACGACTCGATTGCCTTCCTCTCCAGAGACGGCAAAAAGATCACAGTCTTTAGCTTGTTTCTTTCCAGACTATCCTCCTCCACCGCGTAACCCGACATCTAATGAAGTCAAACAAGCCGTGCAAGTGGTATTTTACAATCTGACCACAACACAGGTGAGAAATGCTATAACGCACGCACTAAATAAATACTCAATGAACAGTGGAAAGGAAAGGGCAGGACAGTGAAGGGAGAAGGAAAGGACTGAGAAGAGGCAAGCTTGTATGTCTGCATGTGTTTTAAAGGTTTTCGATCTACATTTGTAGTGGATTACAAACATGGACGTGGCATTCAAGAAACTAGTAGCCAATGCTACGACCCTATACTGTGCTGAAAATATGGCCGAATGTCGTCTCGCCGTCAGTGGAAGAAAAAGACAATGGTAAGACTAAACAATATGCTGTTGATCATGCAGAAGGTTCCGGATACACCTTTGGCTCTCCTTTAAGCAATGAAAATCTGTCAAAATTCAAAAATTAGGAGTCACATTTAAGAAGTCGATCACGTTTCTTTTACAATATATGTTGCCGCGGCTAGATTATTCATGTGTTGTCAGAAGCTAAAAAATCACGGTCCAAGATCCGACTTCAACGTAAATTCAATCTACACGATTCCGGATTTTCCAAAATAAGCGACTATAATGGATAAGGCCAATGTTTCACATCTTTTTAAACCTTGAAACTGATTTTACTTCCTAAAAAGCTAAAGTTTCATCGATTGAGTAGAACTTTTAATAAACTTTATATCTGAAAGTTTCGAAAATTGAATATTTGAAGTATTGTTGGCGAACGCCGAGACAAGAAGCGGAGCAATGGTGTTATGTTTAAACCAACTTTTTGAACTAACCAATACATGTTATACTTGTAGGAGATTAACAGGAAATGAGTTCAAAGAATGGCATATTCACCTTGTCCCTGGCTTTCCAACATCTGGAGAGGATTGGACTCTTGTTGTTGTGTTTTATGCTTTGTATCCAGTGGGAGTAAATACTGATCCAAAATGGAACTCTACCGCTCTACCTCAGGTAAGGAGGTTCTCGAACTTTGTAGATATATCGTACTCGTAGTTTAAACATCTTCTGTTAAGTTTTCTTGAACTGAACGAGCTGAACCAAGAGCGTATATTTTCTCTTGGCTGACCGAATCATCCCGGCCGATGAATCTCCTTGGAATGATTGTCCTGTAATTTATTCCTTGCAACTGACGACAAACGAAGGCTACATTCCACGTGAAAAATGTGAAGAATAGAAGAAAGGACACGTTTTGAGACTGCTAATGACGAGAAAAGCTAGTGATGGGGGTTTGGACAAGAGCAACATGAAAACATTTCCGATGAAAATTTTGAAAAGATCTGCCTGAATGACTGAAAGTCCTATGGAATATCTAACGACACAGTTTTGATTTCCCACAGGACGCCCTCCTGGCTGCTATCAGATCATCTGAGGACCACATCAGCTCTGCCTTTGGTTCTTCGCTCAGATCCATTGGACCCTATAACCAAACTGTTACTTTTCCCCCTCCAATCGTGAAAGGAAAGAACAACCTTATCATTGGTTTGTCTGCTGGCTGCGCTATTGTGGTTCTTTTTATAATCATCGTGATTTCGTGCTACTATTGGTAAGTAATGTCTGATGCCAAGACATTTCCAAGACTTCCTCTGGGTTTGACTTGGCTTGTACCAAAACGAACTGAGAAATATCATGCGAATGAGAAATTGATTGTAAATCACTGCGCGCAAGCCAATTCTGTGTTCTGCATTTCTGATTTTCACGGAAACCAACCAATGAAAACTCAAAACCATGTTCAAAATCTAATTTGTGTTTCATCCAACTAGGCGCAAGAAGAATCATGGGAAGTTCATCGTCAAACGCTGCATCACGCCCATCGAGTTCATTGACGAGAAAGACCAAATAGAACTCAAGCAATCCAAGGCTTGCGCACCAGCTAGACGAAGAGCATCTACACTCAGGGTTGTAGACTTGGATGGGAATAGTCACTAGCAGCGTTTTACCATAAAAACCGAAACTAGACTTTATATCTTGTTTTCAAAGTAATGACTCATTACTTTCATATGTGTGAAACAGAAACAGTATTCTATTGCTGTAGATAAGAATGCACATGTCAACGTCCAACTTTGTATGAGTTGAACGTGTTGAATACAATGGACAACACGATAGTTCTCTTCGATGTCCTTAGGTTCGGCTCATGTATAGTTTGACGTTTGTGTTGGCATTGTCTAACCACATAAAGTCTGGTTGGCGCAACTTCCAACTTCCTGATTTCTTGCATTAACAGTTACCATGCCTGTATCCTTCGACTGCAAGTTACCTCATCTCTGTCATGTGTTTGTGCCATTCAACAAAAGATTTCTCATTAGCACCCATTGTTAATGGCACCAACATGGCCGCCATGTCTTTGTCTTTTGATTCTCTTGGAATGCTTGCAAACCATCAATAGCAAAACGAAAAGCTATCCTAATCAAAATTTGCTGTACATTTTAACTTAAATGGAAAATAAACTACACTTAAATCTACTTGTAAGTAAACTTGTTGACGTTCTTCATAGTTGCTTTTAACCACAACCATAATGTTAACCTGGCCTGTTCGCCGTCTATCAAAGTATCTCGCGCGCGCTTGATATTTGTGACTTTGTTTGACAACAGAGGACGAGTGAAGCCTATCCCAGAATGCATTGCGTTTGGAGTTCTTTGGAGTTCCAAATTCAACATGCATCCGAAGAATCGATAATTTTTGTGTACAACATCTGACAGTGAATGGAAAATAACATCAGAAGTAACTCCAAAGAACTCCAAACGAAATGGATTCTGGGATAGGCTTCATTCCTCCTCTGGCTTGACAATATAATGTTCTTACTAAGAAGAAAATGTTTCAATGTCCGTGATAAAAGCTGGTGCGCGCGCTTGATATTCTGTAACTTCACTACAATAAAAGATCCAATCTATGTCCATAAACGATATGAATATGTGGACCGCGTGGCACTTTTAGAAATACATATATTGGAAATAATGGTAAGGTGTAGTGCTTGGGAACGAGGTTTAAATTCCGGGCGAAACACCCTTGGAAATGTGGATTCGGAAAAATTAATTTCCGACCTCGCTGGGGTTCGAAGCCATGACCTTCGGAATTGTACTACCGGTGCTCTACCAGCTGAGCTAGAAGTCAGACTGAGAGCAGGCCGGGGTGAAATAGATGTTAATCTACATTTCCAAGGGTGTTTCGCCCAGAATTTAAACCTCGTCCCCAAGCACTACACTTTACCATTACTTCCATTCTATGTACTCCATAAACACCATGCTAGGAAGGAAAAGTTTCTTGTATTGCGCGCACCTAATGTTCCATGACTTACCAATAATACAAGACCTGTCTATGTCTGCAGATACCATGTCCACGTGTCTGTCAGAAAAGTTTGCGCTTATCAGTGATATTATGACATCACTACAGTACAAGATCTGGTCTGTGTCTCTTGAATATGTAGTGGTAGCCATAATATATAAGCCACTTACGGTTTAAGAATCGCCTTCAGTGCACGTGCGATTTTATCCCGAATTTTTTACCTTCTTTTGTTTAATGTAACCCAATTGATCCCATTCCACCAAATGATCCCCCATAAATTGCAGAATGGAGGAAACATTTCTGCCATGTGGAATTTAGTCAAGCAACTTGCTTTACCCACATCCAAATAAGTCCTATTTATCCCTATCTTTTTGCATTCAATTTTTTCTTTGACGGAGACATAAAATATTGCTAAGTGCATCTATATATATAATATACATAATCCCTTTACGGTTAAGAATCGCCTTCAGTGTGCATGTGATTTTATCCCGAATTTCTCACCTTCTTTTGTTTAATCAAGAACAATAAAAGGTTAAAACAAAAGGTGAGAAATTCGGGATAAAATCGCATGTGCACTGAAGGCGATTCTTAAACCATAAAGGGGCTTATATAGCAAAAGTAGAAGTTTATTGTGATTGCGGTCACTTGCCTATTCCATGATCATTACTTCACTACGATACAAGTACAAGAGCTAGGCCTTGCCTATAGATAACATGCTCCTTCCCACTTGAATGTTTTATTGGAAGCCATAGTGTTCTTCTTGCACTTCACCTGTTGTGCTGTACGCAAGGCTTTCCTCCTCGCCATTCCCAGGAGCCAACAATGGTTGATAGGAATCATCTTTGCTCAAAAGTCGTATTTCACCTCTTGATCTGCGGAGGAAGAATCGTATGACAAACACGAAGACCCGAGGAATTTGGGAGAGCAGCGTTAAGCCGATGAGCAGCAGAAAAATGATGGGTAGAGCTCCCAATAATGCGACTTCAAACAACTGCAGACCCCTGATTTGAACTTTTGTGGGGCCTGTTGGGGTTACACCAAGAGTCACAAGCACTGATTTACAAAGATTTATGATGGCCAAAGCAACGTGGATGGAAAGCATGACGATGCCAAATAGGTTTGCCTTCTTCTCCTTGTACGGTCTGACTGCGACATTATGGAAAAGAAAGATGATGGACAAAGATGTCATGAGAAGCATTCGCAGCATTGGGGTTGTTACAAATGAGTACAGAAAGAGGTAAACCAAGCGACGACCAATGAGAATGCTTTCCCAGTAAGAAGCTCCTCTTGATTTGTCATTAGGAGGTCTGAACGGTCCTTGGAGGACCCCAAGTAGTGCTTTTCGTTTTTCTCCAGCTTGGGTGTTTTGGTGTTGTGCTCGCCTGGCGCTGTCAGGACTGCAATATCTCAAACAGCGCTGCAACATCCAGCACACCAAAAAAGGGAAGGGGACGAAACAGGCTGCCACAAACTGCAAGGCACTTATCTCTTGACGCTCCAGTTTTGATGTTCCCACCAACAGCACCAGCAAGAACGGGATCACAAACACGATGTTGTAAGCGATTAATGCAAATTGCCACCAGTGCACCCAGCACGTTATGTTGCCATCAAGCACCAGCCGCCATTCTTCACGACCACCGAGACTCAGTGGAACACAGTTTAACAGCTTTAACGACGTATGCCCGAGTCGTTCATAGCCTAAGAGGAGGACCTCGATGATAGCTGCAAGGTATGGAGCAAAGTGTGGTCTGGGTCTTCTCTTAATCACCCACAGCAGCCAGTGAAGGAAATACAACATCAGAAGAAACACCATGACAGCAAAGACTTGTGAAGAACGGAAAAGCTCCTTGGTAACGGCAGTCAACCCTGGAAACGGACAGCCGAATGAGGAATCTGCCACTTCCACCTTGAAGTTATAAATCGAGACCACTGATGCAATATAGATGTGGTCGTGAAGGATTTCAGTGGAAGAATCCAGCATTAGAAGATCAGCAACTTGATAGAAATAGAAAATGATTTTAGAGTAACCATGTCCCCCATGACTATCCGAGGTCCCTGTTTGCTCGTTCATTCCGTGTGGAAGTGACGGAAGTTTGTTTCTGAACCACAAAACATTCTTTCTCAGGTAGAAAGCAATTGGAGGTCTACACAATAGATAGCAAGCGATGATTATGGAAAACAGGCCAGCCACTACCCAGTACCACACATCGTTACACTCATCACGCGGGCGACATTTTTGGTTGAAGAGGCTTTCAGTAAAACCTTCCTTACATGCTCCACACATCAATCCGGTTCGATTACCGGAACATCTATTATAAACTGAAGTGTTAGTACCTGATTTTGGCATATGGCAGTATTTTTCAGGGCATCTAGTGAAGTTCAACTGAAGAGGATCGTCGATGACGCTATAGCCCCAAAAATTCGGCCGACTGTGAATGTTCCAGGCGCATTCTGCTCCAAATGGACAAAACTCATAGCAAGTTATTGGCTTCAAAGTTTGGTTTTGATAGGCCCCCCTCTCAAGACTGTACTTTCCCACTCCGCACATTTTACAGATAAACTTGACCTGAGTAATGTTTATGCAGACCCTTGCCGAGTCCTGATGAATGAGGTGTGAACCATCTTCACGATTCATGTAGCTTCCTACGGGACAAACTAGCTTCGTTTCGTTGTCGATGTGAACGTAGCCTTCCGTCTGAATAACAAAATGAGGGATAACCCTCTCTGACGAGTCATTAGCAACAAAGTTAGAGTTTATTAGCAATAATGGACCCCGACCACCTGCAAATACAAACAACATCGAGGAAGTTCCACTGCTCAGAGTTCTCGATGCCAAAAACTTGGGTTTTGCTTTGGTTTGGGTAAAATTAGTGTCGTGGAACTCTACACTTGTTGTTCCCTCTTGAATAAAGAGATGAGCTGAAATGCTTGGTTTGAAGGAATAATTGTTTATGAACAAGCAATTGTTAAAGAAAGTTTTACCATTGGCGATATAGGTGACGTGGGATGGGCCCGTGTTGTTTTCAAAGATGACATCTTCAAAGTTGAACGTGTGTCTGTAGTCATACGTTGGAAATGAAGAACACGATATACTGCTATTTTTCGCGTCGTTCTCTGGTGTCTGGAAAAAGAAAAGCTTCATAGGTAACTTCGACGAATCCTTCACCATCTTTGTGTTTCTGTGAAAGTTATTTTTGAATACAGATTTTCGAAAAACAAAGGTGATGTTACCGTCATGGCGTTTGGGAACAGTAATAGCAAACAAATGGGCAGGTTTACTTTCGTAGTCTTTCGAGTTAGAAATAAACTTCACTCGTTCAAACAGAACTGTACCAGTTATGTTTAAGTTTTGAAGCCTCCTACTTCCAAACTGAAAAAACGCAGGGTTACCCCGAGTGTTTTCCAAGATCGTTACGTTACGTAACTTAATGTCAACGAAGTTTGGTTGCACATATTTGACATTGAAACTTTGGTAGTTTTGAGAAAACGTAGAGTTCTTGATCAGAAAAGATGCGTTTATACCTGGTGGGGTGTTTTTTAGCTTCAATTTTTTGCCCATGTAAAGTCGGTAGCAGAGGCCTTTGCTGTAACTACACGTCATATTGATTATTTTGATGTCTTTGACGTTTGCAACACCTATTACAGTTCCTCGGTTCCGAACAAATATCGAATGAAAGATTCTAAGGCGACACCACTTCACCTGGGTTGGCTTTTCTATCACGATGCCAAGTGTTGGTTTGTCAGTATCACAAGCGTTTTGATCAAAAAGTGTTCGAGCGATGTTAACATCGGCGATGGATCCTCTGTTTGTTGTTGGACTGTGTTTGATATGGACTGCTGCAGTTTTGCGATTTTTATTTAAGACGAAAGTGCAGTTTTCTATGGTCACGGACGTCACTTTCGTTGCTCTTAAGCACAGGGGTCCATAATTGAATCGTCCATCGCCTCTCTTGATTTTATTGTGACACCGATTGAAAAGGACACCTCGGAAACTCGCAAACACTTTCTCAATTCCTTGATTCTCGACGTCACCGACAGACACTGCACAACCGGTAGTATTTCCCGAGCAGTAAAGAAAGTTGACATTGGAAAACGTCAGCGTGGCTTGCTTCTTGGCTCCACCATCCACCTGGAGTACACCACCGATGGAACCAAGATTTCTGCTGAAGTCAGTTTTTCTAATGATTATGTAAGTAGATTCTCCGTCCGGGATGTACACCACACCTCCTGGACCGGGAATAACGTGTCTATGGAAACCACTCTTGTCAATTTGGACGTTGCTAAGGCAGCTTCGCAGGCCCAGGAATCTCATGTTCTTGTTGGAATCACTGGTTACTCGGTTGAAGGTGATGTTAGCGCTGCATGTGTAAACCACAAGGAGGCTGTCTAAAATTGGGTCATGGCTATATATGTTTTTTCCTTTGAGGGATTTCGCAGCATTTCTTTTTGGGATCCGCTCTACGAAGTTTTCGCCTTTCATTGATTTTTTTCCTTCATTCGCAGTTGCTGTCGTGTTGTACCACGTCGACAAGAAGGCCACATCTTTGCAAAGGCATTTTTTGTGATTGACAAGCACCAACCCACCTCGTGGATTTCCAACGTCGCCTGTGAATGCGATGTTCTTTTGGAAAACGACATTCTTTAACTCCAACACTAATCGACTACATCTCATGGTCATCTTGGGACTGACATCTCTCTGCAAAAACTCGATGCATCCATGGTTTTTCTCGAATATGCTGTTCTTGATATTCAGTGAATACAGAGGAAGATTTTGCGAATTTATTACGTCAATAGCTGGTGAGGATTCCAGGAAAATGCAGTTTTGAATCGTTGCGTTGACGTCTTTCAATGACATCACCGTTTTCTTGAGTTGTAGACCAGTTATGGTGACATTCATCTCAGTATTAGGGCTATTTGGCATGAAATGGATTCCATTAACACAGGAGATATGAGCTGTTGTTGTGTAGCTCTTAATGGAGATACTCTTCTTAACTTCCAGATTTCCTTCAGACGTTTCACACATGTAGGGATCTGATGCAGTGTGTTCACCATCAACCACCAGTTGGCCACCCCATGTAAGCTTGTCGATACCATCTTGCAGAAACTTACATGGTAACGATCGGCTCCCACACCAATCCCTCTTCGTTTGCCCTCGCACTTTAGACACGTAGACAACGTCGCCAAAGTGAAAGGATTCAGTTCCTTAATGATATTCAAAAAGAAAAAAAAATCATTTACTATAAACCTTTTGGACTTGACTGGAATAATGTTTCACATTTGAGACCAAGTGCCATTCTCTAGATAATAAGATTCTTTCATCTCAAAGTCTTCATGCGTCTTCTCACGCCCAACCGTTACACAAATAATGATTTGTGGGGAATAAGATTTTATTTTGCGAATAATTGTTTTAGCATCATTCCAATGGATTTATCATTAAAATGCTTATTATTTTCGAGTTTTAAAAGAGGATTATATCAAAAAGACAAAGCATGCGCACCGATCCTGTAGTGAAGAAGTCGGAAGTTCTCGTCCATGCGCATGACTTCCTATACCAAAATGAAATAAAAGCTCCTCCATAGACCTCGTTAGTTGGGGACTAATTTAATTGCCATTTAATTTTAGCCCATTTCAGGAGCCCATGCCCATTTGTAACTTCTAAGAGAAACATTGCGTCGTTTGTGAACACACACACACGAATGTGGATACGACTTAACGTTCATGGGCAAAAGATCCGCTCGTCAGATTCCTTAAAATTTCATGCGTAGAAGGCGTGCGCACAAACAATGCCCATGAACGTCCTTAAATAAATATTCTTAGCCCTTCGATAATAACACGTGATCTGAAATGGTATACTTTGTACCCAAGGCAAGGTTTTTATTTCTCTGACAGATTTTATCACCCAAACCTTCGAGAAGTGAAAAATGAATGTTATTTGCTTCGGGTGTATTTTTGAAGGTGGGACATTTCATTCTTTAATATTGTTATTATAAGTTTATTAATAATAATTAATAATTTTCTCTGTTTAGTAATGATATCTGGGATTGCAAAATCCCAGGACTTGGACTGACCACAAACTACATTACCAGTATGTAACGAAGAAGGTCACTTTCGCTTCAAAAATGTTACACCAAATTAATAAACATTTAACATTATTAATGGTATATTTTACCTTGAGCACATCCAATAACCGCACAAAAGAATAAGAACGGCAACATCATCGATCTTTACTTTCCCTAAAATTTCCAAGTACACCAGAGGTTGAATTATTAGAATGTTCAGTTAGTTGTTTGAGAGAGAATGGTGATCGCACTTGGATGAAGGATAGAAAGCAAAATGCGAAACGCAAAGGAGTGTTTAATATTAGAACTCCACGTCACCTGCACCTAATTTACATAAATAGATATGACTCAAGGCTCTAAAAATAACAGATGCCAAGAAAGTATTAACGAATCTCTTGTATGTGTATACATATACTTTAGTTTTTCCGCAAGTGGTTTAAGCGCATAAGCCCGAATACTAAAGTGAAAAGGCCGAAACTACACGAGTCTTAAAAACTTCCACTTTCGGTCCATAGTTACTCGGTCCCATGATTTTATTTTCTTAACCATTGAGCATCTTTTAAAGCATTAGCGCTGAACACCTGATGCATTTATATTAAATTACACCAAATGTATTTTACTAGGTCCGATAGATAAAATATTCGTTCAAACACAAAATACCACAAGGGAAAACAAAAAACAAAAACAAAACAAACTTACGGTTTTGGTTAACTGAAAAAGAAATCATCCATGGACATCCATGAGCTTTCTTGTTCATTATTAGACAGGCTGATTTATTTCAATATTAAATGTTTGAAAAAATAAAGACATTTCTCTAACCAAGAAGAATCCCCGCCCAATAACACTAAACAGTTTCTTGTTTGAAGGTTAAGGATTATGGTCATTAGAGGAGGATAGCATGAACGTAAAGAAACACGACCAATTTGATTTGCAAACGGAGAGGGGGAACAAGAGACCAATAATATTGAAGTATAAACATTGACACAAAATATACTGAAACTAGAAAAAATTGAAGCCAATGAACCTGACTTTCGAAGAGATAGAAGATTTGCTCGAAAGTTGTATTTCAGCTAGTCTTACATATTCACATGCACGGGCATACGTGACTTGGCGGGAAAAACCGCTACACGCGCGCGCGACACGAAGATTTACAAATCAGCATAAAAGAATAATCTCGAATATTACAAACTTTTGATTGACAATTTTTGATTAAATTTACAAAATTTTAAGACTAATTGCAATGCATTTTCCTCGTTTTTGAAGTCTATAATCCGAATTCAAAAAATCCATTAAAATTATATCTCATAAAACGTCAAATGAGTATGAAGGTATTCAGCAACTAATGCCACGATGTTCGATCGATTTTATACTTCTGGACTACGAGATCGCTTTATAGAAAACACATGAATATGGATATACAGTTGTAACCCGAACAAATAGTATTCCTTCGATAATAACACATGATCTGAAATGGTAAGAATTTATCCCCAGGAGAAAGGACAGTTTTACCATAAACTTTCAAGAAATTTAATGTATGTTATTCGTTTCGTTCGGTTCTTCAGTAGGCGGTTGGACCTTCTTGGTTTATCATTTTTCGATATTATGGATTAATAAATATCCATTTCTTTTATAAGTATATTTAGGTACGATACCTGAGATTCTGTATCCTTAAAGATTGGCTACAAACCCATTACCAGTAAGAAAAACGATGTAGGTCACTTTCGCTTCAAAAATGTTACACCGAATTAATAAACATTTAACATTATTAATGGTATCATTTACCTTGAGCACATCCAATAACCGCACAAAAGAATAAGAACGGCAACATCATCGATCTTTACTCATTCCAAACCACAATGTCGAGACTAGACAACATGAAGGCAAACTTTCGGGGTGAGAGAAGATTTAGTCAAAATTTCTATTGTTTTCAGCAATGCTGTCTTCCTCTGTAAGCATACTGTGACGTCATTGTATGATAGGGTAATCCAGTAAGAGATGACACTATAAATGTTAGCTCGAAACTAAGAACCCTTTGGTTCGATTCTTACACATTTACATCCTCGAAGTCGAAAGACGGATGAAGACATTCTGCATAAATGGCGTTGTCAAATGCACGGGAAAATCCCCACACGCGCGCGTCCCGAAGATTTACAAATCAACATCAAAGGATAAGATCGAATATTACAAGTAAAAGCTTTATTTGAGTTAATTGACAAAATTGTCATTTGCTTCGTTTTTGAGGTCGGAGTCCGAATTAAAGAAACCAGGAAAAAAATATCTTAAACAATTTCAATTGATCATGAAGGTCTTGAAGAACTGCCTTTTATGAAATTCGATTCATTTCACAAAATTTGACTACGAAATAATCATTGTTTAGGGAAACCAAATCAGAAAAGGGGAAAACGCACTGAATAGAAAGATCGAGACAACGGTGCTGCAGAGACCAAGACTAGCTTCTGCCCTTCGGAATTACAAACATCACAGGACACTAAACATTGCTGCTTATGGTGCAGAAACATGCTGACTATGAATACGAAACATTCAGATGCGTCGAAGGTATCCATTCACATTCTCTGATCCATTGTATCTGAAATATATGCAGTTATCACAATGTTGGTGTTTATTCAAAGACTCCAGAACAATCAGGATATACTGCGGGGGACTGCAGGGCACTAAGAGTTATACCTTCATTTCATTTCATCAAACACCTAAAAATGCTGGTGCCACTCAGAAGATACTGCAGTATTATGGCGAATTAATGACACGGTTGATTCAAGTCATGTGACTCCGTGATAATAGAGTGCTCATCGCCATTTGCCCCTTTCAAACTTTCCCAAAATACCTATACTTTGAGATGCATCAAAGCACAGGGAGCCCAATATGGAAAAATGATAAAGTGAAAACAAAAATCGTAAAAAAAGCTATTTTCTTTAATTTTTTTAATTTGATATAAAGATAATGATTAACACGGGTGGGCAAAAAAATCTAGAAAAATCAAGCCAGAACATTTTTTTCCGCGCACCTTTGTTTTCCTATGTTTTCCCCCTATGGTATTAAGGAGGCTTCCTGCAATAAATTTTAGCCGATACCATTAGACTTTAGACGGCCACAGTTCTTATATGCAAGCA
>JAABNW020110111.1:0-14669 GCA_015164035.2 Radianthus crispa
TTTTGACTTGTTTCGACAGAGGAATTCAAGGTGTAGTGAAAGTGGACAAAGAAAGCATCGTGATGAGGACAAAGGCTAAGAAAATGTTCGTTAGTTCCTGCTCCAAAAGCGATGAAATAGCAACTGAACGAACTATGCCATGGCTAACATGAGGCTTGAAAAGTGTAACAAGAATAAGAAATGTGTAGAAAGGGTTCAGATACCGAGATCAAAGGAAATAATCAAGGGAACAATGAATTATTAGAATCAATAATGAAAGTGAAACAAAGCATGATGAGTAAGTGTGGACAAACAGGCATCTATGATGGTTATTAGCACCAGCAGTGGAAGAGATCAGGTAATACAAAGAATTATCTTGATGTAGAATATTTTGAAGATAATTAGCTTAATGTTTTGACAAAAATGTCGATCAAATTCATAGTCGTTTTCTTTTTTTGCGCATGCGCGTATATCAAATTGCACGTGGTTATGTATGGAAGGAGTGAGGGTGAACAATGAACACATAGAAAGAAACAATGCTGCACTTCCTTTTGGTGAGTTTTTGCTCTACGTTTTAATAAAGTAATTCTTAAAACCCCAAACGGTTCGAAAGATGCATTTAAACGATAGAGTAAATAGACATATGAAAAGTCATTTCAGAATCCTTTGGCAATCAACGTGATGGAACAAAAGGTGTGCTGGGAGTATTCGCTCTATATATGAAATAACTATAGATATATGTAAATTGGTTTCTGAAAAATGATCCGGCTTGATATGTTAATAGTTTTTATTCCGCTATTTATCGGGTCGTTTGACGGGCAAGCATTATTTGTTTGAGTGATCGAGTTGCACGTCAGACGGTCGTCAAAGCCGAGCTACGCTTTCTGCAACATGCAACGTCATTACGTATGAGAAAACAAATTGGATTACGCTAAATCTATGCAATGATTTTTAAACATTGATCACAGGATTTTGACTTCAAGAAAAAAGCTATTGGAAATCTTGATCATAGTATTCAACAACCTAAACTTCGATTTTATGTACGCTATGGTTTTATGTACGCTATGGTTTTATTTTAGTTTTCAATCCGTTCCTATGTATCCTGTGTTTTCATCTTATTATACATATTATATGGGAAGAACTGGTTTACAAAGTACTGTGTTAAGCTTTAGGTATACTTTAATCGAAGCGAGTTTATTGCCAGCGTATCTGAAATAGTGGATTTTTTGCAGTTCTTGACTGTTATTCTTTTTGTTTTCTTCCGCACACTTAGTTTATATGCAATTTTTTATATGCTATATTCGCTAACTACATGAAATACTATTAAGTTCTATAAAAGCTCAAGTTATGAAATAAATAGAGATATTTTCCTAGATCTAATTCTGCGAAACATCACTTTTCATGAATGTATGGTTCATTTGATAAACACTTTTCACGCAAGTTATCCCTAAAGCGTAATGTTTTCTTGGCTTTTTCTTCAGATATTTTCGTTTGCTGAGGGATGGATTACGTATAAAATGCAAGAGACTCAAAGAAGACGGAATGTAAGTGATGCACTGATTTTACAGTCTTACCAGTAAATACCACACAGAGATTTTCTTGTTTATACATGAAGCTACAATAATCTTTAATAAGGACCGTTACACTGGGGTGGTTTTCAAAAATATAATAACTTTTTTCTTATCCATGTAAAGAGACATTTGATTGGTTCATCTCAGTATCCTAAAAATTTGCGAGTTGTTTTATGTTCTTCTCTATGATCCGTAAAAGTCGCAGCAAAAAATCACCAGTACAGTAAATTGTTTTATTTTGATAATTTTGTAGGAGACAGAAATATTGTGGGCTTTTAAGGTGTATATATGCTTGAATTCGGCATTGCTGTAGAATTCCTGTCATTAAAGTACGACACATTTTCATTTTTTTTTTGTCCAGGAGGGACTGCAGCTCTCTTGGAGAGGTCTTCCTGTCATGCAAGATACAGGCAGTGTCGGCAGTGTAAGTATTTCAACCATTATTCCTCATACTCCTGAAACACTTGTCCTGTCACTAATGAACTATAATTCCCTTGCAGGGAACTGGTATGGAACGAGTGCTGCCACCAACGAGAAGTCTGCAATTTGATTCCAATGTAAGTAACTCTCTGTAGCTATGGAACCTTTTCATTGCAGTTGCCATCATCTGACACCACTCATAAGTGCACAAAGTCTTCGTGTATTCATTAAGATATATAGCTTCCATTTTGCAGAAGAGATTTCGAGAGTTTACCATGCCACTAGTAAAACATTTGCTTTTATCACTTCAGGTTATAGGTATAGAGAGGCCATCCAGAACTAGTCGTCTGCAGCCTGTTGACTCCACTGTAAGTGTACAATTGTCCATGATATATGTCGTAAATATATGTTCATAGCTATGCTCCCACTTTACCCTTTTACCCTTTCTCTTTACAGGAGGGATTGCAGCTCTCTTGGAGAGGTCTTCCTGTCATGCAGGAAAGCAACTGCAATGTAAGTTATGTACCTTCACCTCCCGCCACAACGCCTGCTACCACCACCTCCACCTTCGACTATAATCAAAAGAAAGTAGTCGACTTATGTGTTGTCTGTAGTCCCTTCTGCAATATTCATTAGCACATTTACCATCATCTCGTGACAGCAAAATTTGAACTACTGTGATCACAATTTTTTGCCAGGTTATGTTTATGCCAAATTGTCCGCAATGATAATTTCTGAGATAAGGTTTGGTAGTTATCGTAATATCATTTAATAGTCATTGTGTGTTTTTTCTTTACAATGAATACAGTTTTCCTTCAAAGTCAAAGATATCTTTGCAGTGCCTGATAATGCTGATATTCCTCCTGAACTGTGAGAACGAGGACTCGACGTATTGTAAATTAAACAAAACAAGTATTCGTGTAGTAGAAGCTAGAAATCAGAGTTGAAGAATAGTAGCCTTACATGAGCAACACACTCCATGGTGTGAGTGACGACTATTAGGCCCTTTGCAAGACACGTTAAACCTGTGATGCATACAGATCCCATTTGCTCTTCATTGCGTAAGATCCTTTCGATTTTGACTAGATACAAAGCAGTTTAAAACTTGCTTGTTTGAACCAAACTAATCTCGAGCTGTGTTTGACATATCAACACAAAAGATATGCAGTATGGTATCTCTGTGTATCTCATGAAGAGCACATGGTTTGAGGTAAAGAACCTCCACGTCTCTTGCCTGGGTTTTCCTATGGCCTTTGAATTTTCCTGAACCATTTGTAAGACAAAAATGTTTGTTGAGATGGTTAAAACTGTCGAATAAGTGTGCTTACCACTGTGCATAAGATACGATATTTGTAAGAGAGTTAGTTGAGTTAAGCATCTTTATAGCATAGTCTGCGTAGCAGCCTGAAATGGACGAGTTGCCTCAAGGCTCACTTAATGATGCCTACGCACGAGGTTTTTCAAGTTTATAGGATTATTTTCTGAAAGTTGACAATGTTCATCTTAGCTACGGTTCTTTTACGACTTGGCGTGTTTGAAGGCCAAATATTTGAAAAACTGAACGTATAAAGCTGAGTTAATGTCAAGATTACACAAGGTTATATAGTTTATGAATTTTGCGTTATATCAGTAATAAAATTATTATTGTTATTATTATTATTATTATTATTTTTGTGTTGTTTACACACAAGGTTACTTTGCATATCGAAATCAGTGAAGTGCATTAAAACTGGAAGAGTAAAAATGTGTTTGTAGAAGTTCGACAACATTTTTGTTTTGCTCCCAACTACGCCTCGATTGGATGATCTTAACAACAAAAGGTTTTATCATTAGATGCGACCAACTGGTAGAGCATCGGTGTACAATTCCGAAGGTCATGGGGTCCGAATCCCAACGAGGTCGGAAATAAATATTTTCGAGCATATATTCCAAGGGTCTTTAACCGGAATTTAAACCTCGTCCATAAGCACTACACTTTACCATTACTTCTAATATATGTATTTCTAATAGTGCCACGCGGTCCACATATTCATATGAAAACGTCATCCAATCCATACAGCAACTCTTGCACAATATTGGATACGAAAAAGAGGTAAAAAATTTTGAAGATTAGATATTGTACTACCACAGGCAGTCCAGTAAGCGATTTTCATAGACAGAGAGACTAGCTTGTCTCTTCGTGGGTGATTTTTTCAAACGAAGGCAGACCTAGGTTGAACCATAACACGAGCAACTCACACCGGATCCGCCTTGATCATGGAAGCCCAGCTACCTAGTGTCTTTGCCATTCGTTTTAGCTATAAATCACTTGTCAGATGAAATAAAAAAATCAACTCCTGTTGTAGGTGTTGTTGTTGCAAAAGGCAAAATGCAAAAATAAAAATTGAAAAAGTCGATTTTCGTTTTTTTTTTTAATTCAATATGAAAATGATGACCTTCATAACACGAGTGGGCGAAAAAATTGCGAAAAAATCAAGCTAGAACAGTTTTTTCCGCGCGCCTTTGTTTTCCTATGTTTTTCCCCTATGGCATCCGGTGCATTCAATGCATGTATACTGTTACAAGGGAGGAAATTAACAGTATATGCATTGAATGCACTTAGGATACCATAGGGGAAAAACATAGGAAAACAAAGGCGCGCGGAAAAAAATGTTCTAGCTTGATTTTTTCGCAATTTTTTCGCCCACTCGTGTTATGAAGGTCATCATCTTCATATTGAATTTTTTAAAAAAAACAACGAAAATCGACTTTTTCAATTTTTATTTTTGCATTTTGCCTTTTTCTAAATTGGGCTCCCTGTGGTTGTTGTCTACAATGTTTTGAGTCAACATCAATATAAGGAACCAATAGGAAAGTTTTTGGTTTGTTTTCACGTGTTTTTAGCTGCTTTCCAATGTATTATGGCCAACAAGAAAAGCGGACTTAATTAATTTTGAGCTTTGTATTTTGGACCAAATGTTGACCGATCAAGAATTTACTCAGTATGTTTACTGTCGGATTCCTGCTGAACAGCAGCATTATTATTCTGATAGAGAGACTTCTCAGGTATTTTTCTACATGCGGGTATGTGAAACCGTTTTCGGGGAATTTTTAAATTGTAAGTTGGATGAAAAACTTTCGATAAAATATTTGCATTATTTAATTCAATAATTGTGATCTTAGCAGCACAGGCATTAAAAACAAAACCAAGTGAGGGCGCTAAAGGTGAAGGCGACTGATTGTTGCCAGCTTTTATTCTGTCAAATAATTTTCGTGAGTATGGCAACAGAGATGTATCAATACCTGAAACTGTTCTTTTCCTGGCAACAGTGTTCTTTATACAAATAAACGTATTGGAGTAATATGGTCCAAAAGAAAAACCTACACATTTTTGACGGTCTTTTTCTCTATTTTCAATATCCGCCAGACACTAATTATCTGTATAACTGACTGAATTAAGTTTTGTTTACAGTGAGGGTTTTTTCCTCGTTCTTACAAAGTTCAAAAGACAATACATCACGCAGGGGTAGCACAAACCTTCTGAGATAAAAGAACTTCTTGGTCTTTCGAAGAAGCAAAAAAAGAAATTAAAAACTGTTGAAACCAGTGAAACAACATCTATCAACATTTCCATTCTTGATCAAATTTATGGGATAAGTGTCACCAACCCACCCCACTCCCTTTGAGATCCGACCTCTAAAATCTTTTGAGCGACCAATCGACCAGATCCACTGATTGGTTGTTGCTATGTTTTCATCGAAGTCAGATATTTTAGGGGGCACGATTATTTGTCTTTGCATTATATACGATATCACCAGGATATGATTGGAGCATTTTGTTACACTGAATTGAGTGGAAACGGCTCCATAGCAATGCTGGTTAGCAGTCGATCAGTAACACCCCATGCAGACCAGTTGGGCTCTTATGTCAAGACATTGGCCTGTACAAGCAAAGCATAAATTCAAAAGAATTGATGCATGATGATTGTGGTTGTTGCCGGCATTCTAATGTTCTTACCAATGATTCCTAAATGTTCTGAGTCATCATTTAAAGAAAGAAGATTGGATATCAGCCAACAAGGTAAACATGAATGAGTACTAAGACGCAATGACTTAACAGTGTTCCCGCTCAAACATCTTTGACTAACTTCTTACTACGCTTGGTAGACTATGACAATTGGGCAATGTACTTTCGGCCGGGATATATTTTCAACCAGTCATCGCCTGTGGCAACAATATTGATACTGATTGCCACATAATTAAGCAGTTTCTCTTTTTGTAATATAATTATCTTTCAAAAAATAAATGAAGAGTGATGGTCACTGGCTTGTACCAGTCGGCGTTTGTCGGACTATGAACACGAACACACAAAGGCAAGAGGAGGTAGAGAGCAGGGATCATTGATGAGGCAGAGTGTGTCTGCAAGAAGGATGTTTAAAATGATATGAGTAATTTTTGTTTCCGTGCTGCTCACTGGTTTTATTTTCCACAAAAAAGTTTCAGGAAATACCTCAATAACTAAACTTTAAGTTAACTTTACACGCATTTATATCCTTTTTTTTCGTCCTGTGTCTTAGATGGATTAGGAGGCGTTCGACATGAGGATCAACGGTGAGAGTATTTGACTCTCTACGGGTTTATTACACAATCAACGTGTGTTTTACAAATAGGTTCGCGCCATAGGAAAACCAAAGTATCTGTTTAGACAGGGGTTGGGACAATTGGAAAAGACTGTTACAAGAGATGCTAAAGATTACACAGATAACGAAGACAATATACTTTTGTCAACCAAAGGAACCTATGCCTAAAACGCCCTGTGTCTCCTAGTTTTCATATCTCTTGTTATAGCTATTTGAGCTAAATGTCATTACAATAGCATAAATATGAAATCTACTCGGCTACATGTGTATATGGTTTGATTCCAACACTAGGTGCATGGGAATCTTCAGTGGAAAAGCCGTTTAAGAGAGAACTTCAGTACAATGTTGGATGTTTTATTGTGTTAATGCTGTATACTAGTCGTGAATGAAACTTAACGCTATGTCATTACCAAAGTATTAGCAAGTCCTAGCTGAAAACCGGACATCTCATTGGATACCGAATCAATGTAAGCGCGCAGCCACTGAAAGCAGTTGTGCAATTTAAATTGTTTATTGGTCTAACTTTCGGCCTTCATATTCTTCGAATGTTTGGTATATAAAAATAGGAATTTAGGGCACTTCACATGGCTTTTTGGTGTTCGTAGCGTCTACCTTATCACTGTTGTGTTCTCATATTTCAGAAGCTGACATCCGGCCCCCATAATCAAGGGACTAAAAGAAGGAGGATTTGAAAAAAAAGGACGATGTAGACTCAGGAGGTTTGTCGTTTCTAAATTCCCTATCTTTAAAAAAGCATTTTCCCCACATATTCATATCGTTGCATTTTTTTCTCATATTACTTATGAACCGTTTTTTTTTTCAATAAAAAGCAACTGATCATAGATTTTCTTGCCTTCCTTGACACTTAAGTAATATCGTCGAGCTGTAACGTCAGTTACTGGCCTTTAAAATTTAAAACCCTTTCGGCTGTAGTGGTCTTATAATATCACGTGATTTACCTCTATTATCGTTTTTAATCCATTCTATTGTAAAACTTGATGCCCAAAGTTATATTTGTGGAATACGAAACTATATAGTTTTGCATGATTTTGCAGCTTATTGTTAAACTGATACACGATTTTTTAGGGTAGTTTCGCTGTTTATTTGTCAATTCTGTATGACCTAAACATTTCAAAAATACGATGATACTTTTAATTCTAAACATGTTTCGGCAAGACGTTTACCATCTTCAGTAAAAAGACAGAAAATGATTGTTACAATGGATTATATATGAGAGATAATGCTAATTACAATGATTAAAGAGATATTTATAGAATTGAACCAGTAAGGGAGCGAGACTTGATACTTGAGATGTAACTACTCAACTAATTATAAACTTAAGAAAAGTATTAACATGTTGAACTTGAATGTTAAGTTCAGGATTCTCTCTTTTGATGTGGAAAGATTCTTTAAGTTTAAGACTGTAAGAAGTTTTAGCCGAATCTAAGATTTCAAAACAGCTTAAGGAATAGTTATTTTTACAGTTACTAGAGATATGAAGATGTTTATAGATGTGCGAATTCTTATCAGTTATGGTGTGTTCCTTTATTTATCCTTGTTGTAAAATGGTGAGATGTCTCACCAATATAACGGGAATTACATCACGCACATGTGAATCTGTATACAACATAAGATTTAAGAGAATCAGGAATGGGATCCTTGAAACTGAAAAGATTCTTGATCTTATAAGAAGAAAAAACAAGTTTAATATTTAAATCGCGGCAAAAACGTTTTACAAGCAATCTTAATTTGTGTTCAGTGACTTTGGAGTAAATACCAATGTATGGCAGTTTGAAATACGAGTTTCAGTTTCCTCGAGGCGATCGGATGCGGAATTATTAGGATTGTTTAAATACTTTTTAGTAACTATATCAATGATATGTGAAGGAAAAGAGTTCTTTTTAAGGGTATCGGTTAATTTTTCAAGATCCGTATTACTAAGCCATTGATAGTATTATTGATATTGGAAATTCTGTCAATCAGTGTGCGAATAAGACCGGATTTGTATTTGAAAGGTGTAAAGGCCGGTGTATGTCTTCTTGTGAAAAACACTGAGATGTGACGCAAGTGTTGTTGGAATTATCAATTAGAACATCCAGAAAAGGTAGTTTACCATCCTCCTGCTTTTCAAAAGTGAAATTAATATTGGGGTGCTGTGAATCGAGATAATCGAAAAATACTGGCATCACATTCATTATCAAACATACAAAAGGTGTCATCAACGTATCTCCAATAGAACAAAACATTAGGGCCGTTATAATTATCAAGCCATGATCTTTCATGGAAACCAATGAAAAGATTCGCAAGAACTGGTGCCAAGGGTGAACCCATTGCAACACCGTCGATTTGATCATAAAAAGAACCATTAAATAAAAAGTGCGTCTGTGATGTAGCGAACGAAAATAATTCTTTAACTTTGGTTTTACTGATCGGAAAGTTAGGATTGTCATCAAAAATAGTGTTTACGGCTATGTCTATAGTTTCATTTAAAGGAATGTTAGTGAACAAGCTTTGCACATCAAAAGATATGAGAATTGTTGTTCGAGTCAACATTAAGAAATTCCTTATACAATTCCTGAACAAAAGAAAACGAATCCTTAGTGGTGTAATCATTTGGTATAAGTGGGCTAAGAAGGGAACATAAGTACTTGGCTAAAATGTAAATATACGCTCCAATGGAAGAAACTATTGGCCGAAATGGAGGAGGAGCATTATTTTCACGTTTATTATGTAGCTTAGGAAGAAAATAAAATCTAGCAGGTTGAGAACCTCTACGATAGATATCACGATCAGTTTTTTCATCAAGACAACCCTTGGATTTAAGATCCCTAAGAAAGCGTTGTAATTTAGATTCCCTACTTAAGGTAGGGTCTTTATGTAATAGTTTAAATTTGCAATTATCATTAAGAATAGTCATGCAGCCTTTATTATATATATATTATACTTACGATCTAATATTACCACCCCGTTACCTTTATCTGGTTTAAGAATTATTATTAAATCGGTGCTCTTTCCGATGTTCCGTAGAACATGATACTTTCTGAGATCAGTTGGCGTGGGTCTGCAAGATGCGATTGTAGCTCTGAGCCAGATGTGCAATTAGTTCATTCCTTAAATAGATACTGCTTTCCTTGGATTTTAGCTTGTCTTTCATGGAGAGATGGCAAACGTCTTGCCGAAACATGTTTAGAATTGATAAAAGTATCATCGAAGATTGGACGAGGAGTGCGTGTCTTGCAGTGACCGTGATGTTTTCTAGATTTTTAATTGGCCGACTCCTTGTAGTGACAGTGTTCGTGCCGTGAACGTTTCACAGTCATACGAAAACTGCACTAAGACCTTCTGTGTGACCTCCAGTCACGTCGCTTGTTATCTGATTCAAAAATTCTAGCCAGAAGTCGTCATCAAGAAACGTACTGCTGCCGTTGAACGTCTTTTCGAGGTATACTACTTTATAAATATTTGATCTAAGGCCCGAGCTTTTGTACAACTTGTGCATCGCCAGCTTTATGCCTGATAACGTCGATTGATATCATATACCCATGTTCACACAACTATTCAGCTTTCACTTTATCTTTCTTGGATAATATCTTTAAATCATTTTCATTATAACATTTTCAAGTTTTATCCATGTGTAAGTCATAAGCACAATTCATCCAATTCAATCCAACCTTAATCTAGTAACTTTAGGAATTTTGTTGTCGTTTTGGAATAGTTCAGACGACCGTCAATTTCGGGCACTGAAATATGATTATCATATTTCATTGATGTGAATATGCTTTCAGAAAAAAATGGATAGCTCCGATGCCCGACAATGTTCAAGCTTCAAAACAATCCAAGTTTCTAATTTATCGGATCGAATGACTATGTGATTGCAGTGAAACTCTGAGGAACGACGTACATATGCATTTTATGCTAAATTATGCAATTCCGAAACAATAATATCGCTTGTCTTCATAAAATTGCAATTTTAACAAAATTAAACTCTAAGACTAACTTAAACTAAATTTTGAGAATCATATAAGAACAGATTGACCTAATTCTTGGGAAAGCTTAAAGTGGAACCACCTTATTCAAAACGAATTATTTCCTGATTAGTTTGCTTACTCGCTCGCCTCGCAACTTATTGTGTCGCAGTTTTTCTAGATTTTCGGTAAGTGTCCTTTATTTATATAAACATATATCAAGAAAAAAAATCAAGAAATAATAAATAATTTTGTAAACAAAATCAAGAAATCCGCTTGGAAATAGTTGGGTTCTACATATGAATATACTACGAAATGTACAATTAAGTGTAACATAACATGTTGATTTCATAGCAGTTACAAAGCTTTGAAAGACACGTTTTGTAACAGTGTCCAGCCGTATACTCCTACCGAATATAATTAGCTTTAATGCCCACGTCTCTAGTAAGAGTATGTTCAAAACCATTTCCATCAAGGTACCAAGAAAAGAAGAGCCTTTACATTTTGCAGGTAGAAGAAGCAGAACAAGAAGAACAAGAAGAAGGAGAGGGAGAAGAAGAACAAGAACAAAAAGAACAAGAACAAGAACAAGAACAAGAAGAACAAGAACAAGAACAAGAACAAGAAGAAGAGGAACAAGAACAAGAACAAGAAGAATACATGGCGAATATAAGCAATCATGTAATATGTTACTCATTGACATTTCCCCCTTCCTGTAAACTATTCTTCAGGATCAGGAGAATAGGAAAGCTAACTCATCCATCGGTTAATAATTGGTGGATTGTAAATACTATGCAATATCCATCACAATTGATACTACAAGAGTCAAGGGCTACTTACAGACTAACTGAAAAAAGCATCCCATTCAATGTTTCAGGTTGAGAGGAAAACCAGAGTCTCTCGTCCTTTGCCTGGTTTTACAGTAAGAGGACACAGAGTGCTTCAGGAACAAGGTCCCCATGTAAGTTATCAATGTGGTCTTCATTTCTATCTGGAAGAAAAGTACTGATAGAATAAGTAACATCCCGTTCACTTCTTTACAGGTTCTTATGAGGAGAACTCGACTTGGATACACAAATAGAGGACACCGAGTGATGCAAGAAACTGCGTGTCAGGTAAGTCGAGAAAAACCTACTATTACACTGTTCTGTACTTTGAACTGGAGTAGAAAGGTGTTCGAAGACCTCTAAAATCTCTATTTTTAAAATCTTTTTAGGTCCAGAACCAGCTTCTTCATCCTGGATATACTCTGAGAGGACACCGTGTCCTCCAGCCAAGTAACGTAAGTAACAGTTGTTTTTTTCTGTTGTCAATGTGAAGATATTTTAATTGAGCGAATGTAAAATAAACGCTATAATGTATATAGTTTGTTATAGGTGCATCAACACTTGCCTATTTAAATGTTGATTTAAGGCTCAAGTATGAAATGAAATTTGGGTCTTCTAAAAGGATTCACTCCTGCTCTTCAACCTGTAGATCTCCTTTCCTGGGCGTAATCATCTCGAGTATTTTACATCCTCTTGAATACTTAAGATTCTTTGTTTTCATTTTATTCACAACCAAGAGTGTTTTCGTGTACTGCTTACCAGTAAAATGCTACTTAGGAACTTAACACATTGTCGGAAATCAGGATATATTTCATTCTCAAAGTTTTGTTTGCTGCTTCAAGTTCTTCCGAAATTCGTAAATTTATGCTGAAGAACTGCACTGTGTTGCAAGAATAAATATATAATTCTGTAGAAAGCTTGTAGTGATGTTAATATAGCTATTTGGTTTCAACAGGATGAGGTACTAAGGATTGCAAGCGAAGTCCTCAGAGATTTCATAACCAGGGAGGTGTAAGAACGAAGACGATGGAAAGCAAAACTCCAAAGAGTGATGATTAGCTCATATTATGTAGTATTTAAAACACGAGTAGGAGTGTTTTATGCCTCATAAAACACGATCTACGAGTGTTTTAAATTGCTTAAGACACTCATGAACAATTTATAAGATTTAGGTCCAACTGGGCCCACCATTCATAGAAAATTGACGTCATGGGCATGCGCAATGAGATTCAAAAGAAGCTTCCACACGTTGGATATGGTGTGCCAAAGGGAAGACAGTCACTTTGGTCGAAGAGTTTTGGGGTTGACTATGACCTTGATGAGGCTCTAAGTCTTCATCTAAACTGGATGTGCCTTCATCCTTGATGAAATCATCCTCGTAGTATTAGAGTGGTCTTTGTAATAAAGACCACATGTGTCATTATATAATGAAACATGTGTCTTTATATAAAGACTACTTGAATACGATGAAGAAGACTTTATCGTATGTAAAGGTCCATGCAGGTGACGTGTATGGTGGCTCCAATTGGACCAGGAGCTTATGAATTATTAGTGTTTTAAGAATAGTTATAATATATCTATGATTATTTATGTTGTGCTGTTGGTTATTAGGTAGATTATTTAGCTGACAGAAATATATTAGAAAAGGTTACATTAAATATTATATTGGAAGTAATGGTAAGGTGTAGTGCTTGGGGACGAGGTTTAATTTCCGGGCGAAAGACACTTGGAATATATATTCAGAAAAATTAATTTCCGACCTCGTTGGGATTGGAATAAATCTTATTTATTCGTATTAAATACTAAGTAGTTAAGTTCTATGTAATTGAAACTGTGCATAATATAAAAAAACATATCCATAATAAAGTCAAAGAGTCAACGAGTTCTTTGTAGGTTGTAGAGATATCCATTGTATATTATAATAAAGTTACAATGGGAAATACCACTATGATACGTCAGATGTACGAGTAAGCTATTTTTAGTTCAGCGCGCACACAGCCTCTGATTGGAAAACAGAGGTCGTTGTTCAACTCTTGGCAAAGCATTTTGGGAAAATATGAATTTGCTCCATTCTTGTCTGACCACCGATGAGTAAACATCACTAGTTTTACTTGAATTTCTTGGTTTCAAGACGAAATTCTCGTTTTCAAAATTTCTCACAACTCCTTGACAACTGCCTGGGGGGAAATCTTTTTTCGCTGATCAAAGATGTTCTAGAAATATCACAAAGAAAGTCAGTAACATCAGTCCCAATCAAGCATGTCGCTTCAATTTTGGCAAATATCTTGAAAACGATAAGGGGTAGACCGGGATAGACCAAAGTTCGTCGCTAAAATACTTCATACTTTAAGGCTTTGGGTGGTTTTAAAGATCATTATCGCTTTGTAGTAAAATGACCAATTTTTACTGGGCGGTTTTTAGGTCTTGGTGAAACGTCAAACTTGTCAAATCGCCAGGCA
This sequence comes from Radianthus crispa, assembly GCA_015164035.2. Taxonomy (NCBI): domain Eukaryota; kingdom Metazoa; phylum Cnidaria; class Anthozoa; order Actiniaria; family Stichodactylidae; genus Radianthus; species Radianthus crispa. The sequence continues at coordinate 13,840 of JAABNW020110111.1, forward strand.
AAATTGAATTGAGAAAAAATGGAAAACTTAATTATTTTCTTTTAAACATTTACAATGAAAGGACATGTTAAGGCTCTTTTGAGAATTGTTAAAAGTTTGAATGACCTCAAAGCGTAATTTGTTTAATTTTTCGCACAACATTATCATCAGAAAGTTTTCAAAACGCAGCTGCAGTTTTTCCTAAAATGCTGCGCTCATAAATATCACGTAACAGTTGACCAACCTCCTCTGATTGGAAAACATACAACAGAAATATAGCTTGGGCTGCCTGTGGTCCAATCAGAGGCCGTGCGCTTGCAATCTAAAAATAGTTCACTCGTACACCTGATGTCATAGGGGTATTACCCAGATGGACACTTCTATATAGTTATGTACTTCTGTTAGAGCAGATTGCAATTTCAATAGCAAATACAAAAAGCAATTACAATTGCTGATATTCGAATACAAAATGAAGCAGCTTGAAGTAAAAAGAGATAAAGTCGTCAAAAAATTGTAAGAAAAGTATTAACATTTCTTTGTAGGTCATTACAGTTTCTGTAACATGAAACTTCTTGTTGTTATAACCTTGCAAAACTACTTTAGAATAAAGTGATATTCATTATTTAGTAACAAGAACAGGTATACTGTCGGTAACCCTTCACTTCCTCGGAAGAGCGTCTGTTATTGGTTAAACTAAACAATAGATTGCATTGTCTACCTTTTGACTCTTGTCTCAATCTAGTCTCCTTCGCAGCCGTTCTTAGTGTCGGTCTTAAATCCCTCCCCACTAACGGCTGCTTACTCAAACCCAACATTCCATTCTCATTGTTAAATTCAGCCAATCAGAAGGC
>JAABNW020110222.1:0-14660 GCA_015164035.2 Radianthus crispa
GCGCTGCAGCTAACAACAAACTGCGCAAAAGCCGCATCATCTCGGGCACCCTTGAGGTTCTGCTGTTGAGAACTGACGCCACCGCCTCGTTGTCGGAGCGAAAAGTGATGTTTCTTTGGCCACTCGTGGCCCCACACGTGAGCGGCTAGAACGACCGGGAAGAGTTCTTTGTGCGCGATGGATTGGGATGACTGAGTCGCATGCCAGAGGCCGTTGAACCACTTTTGGTAGAGAAACGCTCCGTAGCCAATAGCACCAGAAGCGTCCGATACAACCTGGATGTCACCAACTATCGGGACTCCCGGGTACAACTAGTCTCTTTCGCAGCCGTTCTTAGTGTCGGTCTGAAATCCCTCCCCACTAACTTGGGGCTTGAGTTGGGCTTGAGTAAGCAGCCGTTAGTGGGGAGGGATTTCAGACCGACACTAAGAACGGCTGCGAAGGAGACTAGGGTACAACCAGAAGCTGAGAAACTGGTGCCACCATTCTAAGTCGCGGCGGAATTCGCAGTTAAGGCGTATCGGGTGGTCGTGCATGCGGAAACAACGTAGTAGATTGATCATGTGTCTAATGAAAGTGCGACCCGGCCACACCACCTTAGCTGCGTGGTGGAGGTGGCCGATCAGCGATTCAAGTTGATGTCTATTACACCAACGCCGCAACCGCCAGCAAACAATAGAGACACATGCCCGCAAGGACCTTTTGAATAATATAGACATTTATGGGGTCTTTTATGCAAGAGTTCACAATTTGTCCATTTTCTCTGACCCAAGGCATATACGTCATGTTCAAATTTCTCACATTATCTTGCACGCAGACACGGTGTGTTCTCACGGAACATGAAGTATATGCCGAAAACCAAACTCATTTTATGACTCGTGCCTACGGCCTACGCACAAGTAATTAGTAATATTTCGTGGAAAAGCCTTTGTTTTCTATTGTTTAGTTAGATTAAAATTAGTATTTATTTCACAGATTTAGTGGTGCTGCACTCCAGTCTTTGCACTATGCTTTCATAAGTGACTGCTTGCTGTCAGACAAACATGGTGTTGGATATCGAATGTTCTGATTTTAAGCCCAAAAATTTTCAGGAATTTGAATGTTTTCCACAGAAGTGTATTTTGGATAAACTCAAGTTTGTTGGTGAGACATTCTGTATTCCACTGCCATACCCTTTGTCAGAAAAGCCCGGAGGCCCCTGCTCCTCACTCAAGGATGACCTCATGCCCTACAGATGGTTAAAGATATGGCGAATAAGAAATAAGCAAACATCTCTCTCTTCATTAAGACTTTATTGCCAATCTTTATCTTGGGGGTTGACAAGGTACTAGCACTTTTCTATTGGGTCAGAATTTGTTTACAGGTTGGCCTTTCCATTTCATGCATATTGCGCTTAGCCCAACACTGATGCAGTCATCTAATGTTACAGGGTCATCACATCATTGGACTTGTTAGGCATGGATCCAGGATTTTGAAATTGGGTGGGGGGGTGGTGAATTTTTGTAATAAATTAATAGAACCAAATCCTGGTTGAGAAAAATAGAAAGAAGTGGGCTCAGGAAAATGGGGGGTGAAAATTCACCCATTTCACCTCCCCCGGATCTGCGCCTGCTTCTTTGCATAACTTTGAAGCACACTTTGTTGCATTCAAGTGGCTTATTTTCACGTAAGGTACGAACTGGTTTTCTAAGCATAAAAACTCTTTTGACAGCTAACAACCCTGCAGGTGGCTTGCTTGAGTAAGGTGGCCATAACTGTGACATTTGATGAACTGCATGAATACGAGATTTAGGACAACATACATCAATATTAAAAAGGCTTGCATATGCCAATAAAAAATATAAGGTAGCTAATGGCAATCGGACCATGCACCTTTGCAAACAATCGGTGTCCTTATCAGAAAGTTAAATCCCCTTTGCTCTCCGTACATTTCAAGCCTGAGCAAAACAGAGGGGACCCACAACCAGGTGTTATCAGACTACTTTCAATTCGATTTTCAACAGTTAGCATATTTTGGTTTGACAGCTTGAAATGATCTACCAAAGCTGCATGGTCCCTCTTGAAACCAAGAGGCAAAAGCGACAAGCCAGAGACATCAGAGAATAGCAGCAAATTTCATTGTAATTTCTTGATGTTCTATGTGGTTTTTCATGCTTGTGTGCACCTTTGATCGCAACAATTTTGAAGTAGGCTTATATAACAAAATAATGCTGTGCTTTGTAGCCTCTGTTGCAAACATCTGCAACAGAGGATAAGTGCTATCTATGCATAGTGGGAAAACTGTCAGAGATAATTTTTCAGCTTTTTTGATCAGTAACTGAGTTTATACTTAATAAATGACTTATAATCATTTTCCAAAAGTTCAATGACAAAATGGCAGAATATGCTTCAAAGCAGGTGCCCACTAGACAGAATAAACAGACTGCACAAACATAACTAAAGCCTGGTTCACAAAGCATCATGGTCATAGCCCTAGTCAGTCGTAAGCACGGTCAGAAAGAATGGAAACGTTATATAGTGCATATGCGTGAACCATACCAACATAGTTGTAATCTTAAGCTGGGTGAGGCATGAATGTAAATATGGGACAATTGAATTAATCAGCAGCTATGCTGTGGTAAACCAACATGGCACCTCAAGATGAAAGAGTAGCAGAAACAGTCAGAAGTTTTCCTTGCTTCTTTCAAAAAAACTCACTACGGCACATATATTTTTCTTTTAGTTACGATTACAATGATGATGCTGTGTGAACCAGGCTTAAACAAAGAACATTACATAGGCATTGGATCATTTACGAAATCTATTCCCTTAGTTAGGCAAGGTTGCCTTTGACTTGATCCCTGTTCTTCAATTGCAAAATAAAATCAAAGGCAGTCTAAATCAAACATTTGGTAGTAACTACAAAAATTGTAAATTACAGATTTTAACGAGTCCAATGTGCTGGCTTACTAAACAATTGAATTGAATAGCAACAAGCATCATCATACTAGACCTTATTGGAAACATTGCATTAACTATTTATGACACATTTAGAAAAACAATTTTTTACAGACTCAACAGTTTTCTTACAGATATTTCAGCCTTTCATAAACAGCCTTCATCTGCAAGTTAAACCACTACAAGCTGTAGATTGCTTTACTTAAATGCTTTCTTAATTCAAACACAGCTTGGGCAAACACTGCTGAAAGACTTATTATTGAAAGAATGAAAAGATCATATGATATAAGGCTGTAAAAAAAACTATTTTGAATGCAGTGTTATAGATTCTATTAATTTACATATTTGTAAAATGTTTAAATGGAAAACTTCAAATATGCATCATTCACTCATGACTGGATCATAGGCTGCAGAAGGGGTTGGCTTAGGGAGGCTACTTTTTCTTTTCAATACTGGTTTCTTAAATGTTTTGATCTTCCTACCACTACTTCTGCATACTTGCCCACCCTCCCCTCCCACACACACATTAAAAAGTGCACTCTGCCTCCCCTGTTGAGAAAGTATAGAAGTTTCCAATATTTTTGAAAACAGCAAAATTAGCATAATGTGGCTGTATTACTTTTAGACAGTTTTAGTCCAGTCCCAGACCCCTTTAAGCCTGCTCTTTTGAACAAAAGGGTCAAGAAGAACTTGCACCTGCATGTGTAGCACACACCACATTGGTTGCTAAGCTGTAAACACATTAAAAACAATTGAATAATGGAAGAGCTATGCATGCATAGGAAGGAAAATATGTCTGAAGGTGTAAAGCCGGATTAGTGATATAAAGAAATAGATGAAAGAATTACATAAACATAAGAAACAATGGTAAAGTTTATATGCAACTAGAATAATTAATTGGAGGTCAAAAAAATTAAGATTTCCGATTGGATGATGTTACACATATACATGCAAGTTTGTCTGGACCCTTTTTGTCCTGCGACAAGCCGTTCAATGGAGTGGGCTAAAAGAGTCTGGGACTGGACTGAGACAGTTTATACTAGAGTGCAAACACCAAACCCATGAAACAGTACTGATTAGCCAAGAATAGTACTAATCAAACAAAGCATTTGCTGCTAATCAGTGCTATTTAGTGAGCTAGCTGTATTATGGGTATATTGTTTGCACTGTACTTTCCCAGAAAACAAAATTAAACAAAAATCCAAAAACATAAAAACCTCAAGCTGCTCCTTTTAGTCCAAAATTTACCATGTTTTACTTCCTCGGGCCGAAGAAGTAAAGTTTTATCATTATTAGCAGTAGCACAGTCAAAATTTGCCAGCTGTAGGTGATTTTGCCAAAACAATATCTGCAAAAATATCTGCTACCTTCTTTACACTGTGTTTGTAAGCACAAAGATGAATTCCCAATTTCTCACCTACACAGAGTGCTACTTGTACATTTTGACTGGGCTGTAGCTGATAAAACTGTATGACAACATGGAAGAAAAATGATCTGTTTTACTACTACTATTATTCAGATTACAATCAGGGGCAGGGAGAGGGAAATAAAATCAACTCTAGAAGTCTATCTTAACAATTTCAGAGAAATATTATAAAGAAGTAAAAGAAATAGTATTGCCTAAAAGCAGACACATTAAAGCCTGTTCACACAAGTTTATTTCAAGGCAAGGTTTTTGTGATTTTGACAAAGAGAAAAGCAATTAACCTTTCAAAATTCCAGGACATCAAGCTTACTAGTTCCTAGACCTATGAAATCAAAGTCTATTTAAAAGGATCAAGACAACAAAACGTATTCATTTTTTTTCAAAAATCACCACAAAATTTGCAGTCCAAATCAACACAAAAATCATGTGTGAACAGGCTTACCTTTAAAATGACTTGGTGCTTGGAAATTTTATCATGATCTTACAACTTTGATAACCAACACTCAAAAAAATGTCATCTCAAGATGTCCAAGCTTCATCTTGATGGTTCTTAATCTGCACCTTAACATATCCAACAAAAAGAATAGACTTCATAACACACTTAAAGCCATGGTCAACAGAAGAGCAAATACTTTGTTTGCCTTAGGTACCAGTCATGAGCCAAACTCATTGAATACAATGGACAATTAAACAGCCTTCTTTGATGTAAATAGGTTGGGCTCTTGGCTGGTATGGCATCTGAACTATGCCTTAGATCATAAAAAAATCTAACCATGACATGCACGTCTAAGTTAATCAGGCCAAAAGACTAGAGTAGAAATAAATAATAAAACTATTGAAATTATGTTAAGGTGCATTTTAACTGGAGCTAAGCTTGTTCATGGCTCCTCTGACCTTTCTGATCTGTGTAAAGTAGACCAGGATGTGTCATTCAGTTCACAGAGGGATCTTCACCTTAGCTCAGCTTAAACATAACATAAGCCAATCAGGTTGAACACCATGGATGAGGAGGCAGTGTTCTTAGGTCTGGCTTATGCATTGTTTAATATTGGTATTCAGGTCTGACAAGTCCTCCAGACTACTGGTTGTACACCGTGGCACAATAAACCCTGGAAAAAGTACTAATCATTGCTAACTAGATTCTTTTAGTTTTGGTATGTTTTCATAGATTTATTGTCTGCACTTTATCAAATGCTCTGCCATCTTTGCTTGTTCACATCACTCCTAGGTCATAACATGTTTAGAATGCACAACAATGGAGCATTTGTGTATCAACCAAAACCGCAATCTTCACTTACTTCGATTACCCATTTTTTGAATAAGACAGTTTGAATAGACTAAGATTTGAAGAATCCAATGTTTGATTACCAAAAACAAACACCTACAACTGTTATATTCAAAACGTATAGGAATCCAGATGCAGAAACAGAAACATGTTTCTTTTGACAAGTTAATGCTTGCTAAGCTAAAACAAGATCAGGATCAGCCACTACTAACTGGGAGGTATCCTAAGATAAACAACAATCTAGCAATTTCAAAACCAGCATTCATTTTTGATCTGTTGCTTCTGGTTAGAACTAAGTTCTTGATGCCTGGTGCTTATGGTTATTCAGCCCATAGTGACTCAAACCTGATTGCATCCTATTGAGTGATCTGAATTTCAGTACAAGATTATAATATAGTACTGTCTGCAAGTGAATTCCTTACTTGGTTTAAACATAGGCCTCTTGCATAACTGCTGTCAAAACCAGTTGGGACTAAGAACAAGTGCATGGAAGCGAGGTCCTAAAGGCCTCATTTGTACAAAAGCACAGGTCTTAGCTGTATAGCATTTTGAATCGACGTATTTAACCTTATAAAGATAGTAATCTGACATAAGGCTTCAATTGCAGGCCTTCATTGGTCATTTATTGGAAATGAGGCCTTTAGGACCTCACTCCCATGCACTTGTTCTTAGTCCCAACCAGGTTTGGCAGCAGTTATGCAAGAGGTCTATTTGGAACTGCACAGACATTTTATGTCCCAAGCAGTCTTTTTGACTTTAGAAAAATAATTTCTAAACAGGCATTGTTTGCCCTCAAAACAGCACTTGTTTCTTGTGTTGTAATGCTGTCCACCCACTGTCAACCACTTTATAAAACTTTGATAGGAGGGAGTTACTTAACTTGAACAACACAAAGTAGAACCCTTTGCTTCAAATGTCAAATAACATCACTCTATTACTAGGAATTTTTGATTAATGAAGTACTGTATTAAGGCATACAATTTTCCTTACAATACTATACCAAAGTTCCATAAAAGGTCCAGTGTGTTTGCTCTAGATGAGATTAGAAAAACAACATGTAGAATGGAATTTTGCACTTGAATGCACCAGTACCCTTTATGGTCACAAGTTGCATGGATGTTTTCTCCTACACCTTGTTTAAACTTGAAAATGACTACACCATATCAGACAACCTAAATAAAGCCCAATAGTAAAGAAAATAATATGTTCTGACATGCCCCAGTCACATAAAGCTGTCTCTCATCTAGAACCATACAAATCCTAACTAACAGTTTTTCTTAGAAAATAATTTTTTTATTCTAATTTACAATTTGTTCTTATATCTACATATGTACAGTAATTGAACAACAAATAAATAATCAAGACCTTATCAGGTAGGGTGAGGATGCTCTAGATGCCATCAATCCATTACAACATTAAAATGGCTGATAATTGTTGGATATTAAAATTATGCAAATGTATGTTTCACAGTTATTTTGTACATACTAGAGTCCTCCACTACACTTGGCTGTATTATTCACCAACAACCAATGCTACCCCAAAATGAAGTAAAGTAGATCAAATGTAAAAAAACATCCTTGCTTCCATCCTGGGCAGCAAAGGTGTTCAGCGGCTGGTATAAATGCTTGACTATAACTGCAAAACTTATCTGTCCCTCCCTCCCCTTGCAATATGAACTTTAATCTCACTAAATATATTAAGACAAATACACATCTAAAATGTTGAATATGAAAAGAACTTCAGCAAAGATGACAAGAAAGAACACTCTTTCTTTGAAAGCAAAGAAAGAAAGGAAAATAGTTGTATGTAAGACTTTAGTGAGGATTCCTTAGAGAGCAAGCTATGACACAAATACTCACAACAATGAGTCAATCTGCCAAATATCAGAAGAAGCCTTTAGACTATTTTGACCTCTAGAAGTGGAACATATCTACTGCACATGCTCTGTACATTAGTTTGTGCACTAGGCTTGCAGAGAACACTGATTGACATTCTAGGTGTAGCTACACGTGATATTCAGACTGAGCCTGATATACGATATTCTTTGCAATAACTGAATATCAAAGGAAATGTGCTGGAGCACTTCATACAACCAATTAAATACTAATCCTGGCTGAAGTCTTAAATGAAGTGCATTATTCACATGTTGTAGAACACTTCAAGTATTGCATCAGTCTGCATGAATGCAGCACAAAATGGCTTATGTTATGTATGGGAAAAGTGACATTTTCTTGAAATATTCAAGGTCACATGATCACGGCCAATAATATCACTTCATAGGCAACAAACAAAAAGACAATGTCTGGAAATGCTTGCATGGATTTTCAAATAAATTCAACTCTATAACTTGAACTCATCCTAGTAGAGCCTACTCTCAAAACTTAACAAGAGTTGTCTTGTGATTTGACTACAGACAAAAGTGATTCCAAAGCCATATTGCATGTTGTGACATCGTTAAAGGAAAAATCCCCTTTCCAAAACCCATACAAGCATTTATACACAACACACCATATTAGACTGATCTGTTTGACATTCCCTACCAGTTATAAGAGTTTCTTCATTCATCTTCCTCTGTTTGTTGCTGGAACTCAGCAACATATAGTTTCTTGTCAATGACTGGTGGGATAGGTTGGATTTCTGTTCCAAGTTCTTGCTCTATTTGGTAAAGGTTAAGTTTATCATCATCGGTCACCAGGTTCACTGCCAGACCAAGATGACCAAACCTTCCCGACCTTCCAATGCGATGCAAGTATGTTTCCGAATTTTTTGGGAAATCAAAGTTGATAACAACATTCACAGATTGTACATCAATGCCACGAGTGAACAGATCTGAAATATAAATTAAATCTAAGTTAACATCTTGAAAAAGAACTACACTTTATTACAAAATTAAGTTGTTAATAAACATTCATGGTCAGATAGATAGCTTCATTAATAGCCTACTGGCAGCAATAAATGCTCAGTTGTCAAGGGTAGCAATTGTATAAAAACATTCAAATATAAATTGTGACTATATATATCTTATTAGACAGTTTGTTGTGGAACACGGGTGGATCTTTTTACGACCCACACAGTATTTTTCACGTATAAGTTGACGAGTAAAATATCCAGCCATATTCCACAACAAACTGTCTAATAACTTATTTATTACCTAACGACCTCAAAAAATATAAAAAAGACGAAGAAAATTGGTAAACATTTATCACATGTGGAATATGGCTGGATATTTTTACTCATCCCAGTCTTACTCATGCTTAATTATTTACAAGTTGAAATAATAAAAACATCATACTACCCACCAATCTCTCATTCACCTCATTCTAATATTCATGAAAAAAACAATAGAAATCATGGCCATATTTGCATATTATGTGATACAAGACTATATATTTGCACAATCTTTAACTCAGATTTTCTCAGCAAAACTTAAGTCAATCTTTAGAAATTCAACACAAAAAAGAAATTGTCCCTAGATGTTGTTGACCACCTGTTTACAGTATTCCCATCCACTTCGAGCAGATATAAATAACTCGCCTTCAGCATGTGTCGAATTCTGATACAACACAGATGGTTATTAAGATAGGATTACTAATACAAGGCAACCTTCTACATCAGAAAAGTATTGCTTTTTTTGTAAGAAAAATCGGCCATTACAAGTATTTTCATTATTCTTGAAGGGTACATCAGTCTTAAGCTTAATTTTGTTGTCCTGATCTTAGCTACAGCTTAAAAGGCAGACTATGAATGTTTTTCCAAAACCAGCATCGTTTAACATGGCAGTTCATGAGCATATGTTCTCTTCGAGACCATGGATATTTAGAATAGGGTTTACAGATTAAATGGACTCCTTTCAATCTCGAATAAAAGTCAAGATGAAAGCCTGGAAGCCAAAGAAATTAAGAGCATTTTCCAGAAGAAAACAGGCTTGAGCATATGCCATTTTGATTATTAGAAATTCATGCATGCGCAGCCATCTAGAAGTTTATCTGATGGGATTCCTATGTGGTGCCAGTTGTCTCTAAATTCTTAGTTCTAAATACAACTATCTACCTAGGAGTTTGATAAGTAGTCTACAACATTTGCTTCCATTTTGTAAACACCACTTACAACACTCTTTACGATCAGGATTTTCTATTGTGTTTGGCCTAATGAATATTAATGAGTTTGATAAATCAGAACATACTTTTCATGGCCATGATATTCTATTACTTTTGGCCTAATGACTACTAAGGAGTTTGATAACATACTACATACCTGAGCAGACCAAGTTTCTACAGTGTCCTTGTCTGAAGTCATGAAAAACTTTGTTTCTGTGTGCTTGGGCCATTCGGGCATGAATATAAAAGCATGAATAACCAAGTTTCAAAATTTTTCTTGCTAGGAGTTCCACACGCAAAACTGAGTTACAAAAGATGATTGACTGATTGATTTGGAGCTGAATGAAAAGAAAAAAATTCCAAGTCAGAGCAGTAGGTTAATTTGACTAATATTCTTACTCTAACAAACAGCTATACCTTCTTGAAGAGAGTGTTTAAGCAGTGCACTTTCTGTTTTTCTGAGACATATGCATAATACTGAGAAGCAAATTTTCACAAGTCAGTGTCAACATAAAACAATGAAGAGATGAAAATCAAAACTTCCTAAACTCCCTATTACATGGCACAATTTTCTCTGCAACTTGTGTCACAACACTGTTGCACTACTAGGAAACAAGTTGCAGTGAAAATTGCGCTAAGAAAAAGGGCCTTAAACGGGCATACCTGGGTTACCCCAAACAGAGTTAATTCATCCATCAAGTTAATTTCATAAGGCTTAACTAGATGTTTATCCTGCAAATAGAAGACAATAGAAAATCACAACCATGACGGTATGGGTCGGTGTCCACTGGTAGAACAAAGCCTGGGATTGGACATTCTGACAAAAACAAAGAAAGTGCTGATTATGGGGAACAATGAGAATTGTTCAACATGTGAGCTCTGTTCTTTGTTTTATCTCACCATTTATTGTTTGTTCATCCAATCTCAGGGATCATTCTGACCATGGTGGATTACCCAATAATATCTTTAATATTTCCTAAAAAAATTACTCTTTTTCATACAATTCAACTTGGATTTTCTCTGGGAAAAATGTGACGATAAATTTTCATTTTTCTTTTAAGTACATTCACTGGGTTGCCTGTGCAACAGCTTGCCCACTCCTCAATCCTACTCGTTATTCACAAAGTTGGGCTCGATAACCAGCCACAATTGGACAGGCTCGACTCATGGTTGGATGCATGCAATAACCTTTGTTATCTTGGACCAATCAGAATAGCCCACTTTAGATATTCTGGTCAATTGATCACAGACAAAGCAATTCAAAACGAGGCCCAGGGGAAACAAAGGATAATCCTAATATATTCTTTTGTTTCCCCTTGGCCTTGTTTTGAATTGCTTTGTTCGCGATCACTTGACCAAAATATCGGAATGGGCTATTGTGCCACTCACTATTGAGTGGCACAATTCTGATTGGCCAATATTTTTGCATCCAAAATGCCTGACAAAGTTGGAGTAGTTTTCACCGATTGTCTAAAGAAAAATATATAAGAAACCTTTTGTAATGATTCTTAAAGGTCTTCCTCACACAAATCAAGGCACTGCAAGATCTGCTTTCTGGACATGGATTTTCTATAGTCCTTAATTAAAAACAGTTTGTAAGTTTTTCAAGGGTACTGACGTCAGCTATGTTTTGTGGAAACCTTTCAAGACTGGGGTTAGACTAGCTGGCTGTTTCAGGTTAAGAAATGGTAAAGAAACATTTCTATCAATTTCAAAACCAACCATACCCTATTGCCATTGTTTAATGTAGGTTTTGAATTTCAGCCAAAGATCCAGGACCCAGTGTTTTGCAGGATCCATGAAAAGATTTATTGAAGGTTAGCTATAATTTGGACTAAAGTAATGTTTTTCACATGTCATTGTTCCCTAAGTAGATGATGCTCAGTTTATGTTTTATCAAGTATGAAAAACCCTGCTTTTTTTTTCAAATATTACATAGTAGTCATGTAAATTTATGAATTAATAAGACATTAGCTTAGCAATCAAGACAATGTCATATTCTATAAAACATCTATATAAAAGTCAAACTTACTTTAAATTCTTTGACTGACAAAGGAAATGTGGCAGAGTATAAAAGAATCTGCCTGTTGCTTGGCAAGATATCAATAATATCCTCTAGAAGGTTTTTAAAGTCCATTGAGAGTAGTTTGTCAGCCTAAAAAAAATCCAAAGCAAAAAGTGTAGACAAATCAGTTCCTATTTCCCTTCTTTATAGAAAATATATGGCTTTTTTCCCATACTTACTTCATCCATAACCATCATTTGACATTTGCTCATGTCTGCCAAATTTTTTCTCATAAGGTCCAAAATACGGCCTGGGGTTGCAACAATGACATGAACTGCAAGCAATGAAATCATGTGAGAAACTTTGCAGCCAAGAATTATGTAGCTTTGTTTTTCTCTTGTTTTCTTTGCAAATTATTTTGACATAACATTAATCCCAAGTGCATGTTCCTCATCAAGGGTTATTTTCTTTCCTTCTCAGATCCTGCATCATTCTTTATAGACTAAGTTTCTTTTAATGATGATAATATGTACAGGTGTTTTACCATACACAACTCTACTGGACAATGAAATGATACTCTAGGTAATAAAATAATAAGCCCTTTATAAGGTTATTATTATTATTATTATTATTATTATTATTATTAAAATAGCAGGTCTGTGGCAAATGCTTGGGGGTTTGGGTTCAAGTGCTCTGATTGGCTAGATAAAATGGCTGAATCCTATCCCTTGATTCAGAAATTTTCAGGGTTTTTTTCCTTGTATTTTAATGCTACTTTTAAGTGAGTTTAAAACCGTTTTTGGCAGAAGAATTTGAACAATGAATGTCTTAGTAACTAAAAACACAATGTGATTCTTGGAGGCATGATTTGCTCTAAAGAGATCTAGTAAGATATCTCATTTACAGCTGTGCAGGATTCAAAGGGTGCACTTATCTTTCATTTTTGCCAGCAATTGTTTGTAGAAAATAGTTAATTTGAACATCCAATTGCAAAATGATTGCTTCACAAATTGTATTATGCCTATCGCATGTAGGAGGTCACTAGCTTTAAAACGATGGTATTTTTATTGTCTCTGAAGGCATAGTTTATGCAAACACTTCAGCACAGTGGACTGTTATCTTAAGAGAAGATGGAACGTCTTGAAGACTGAAGACTTACACTCCAAATTTTTGACAAAAGAAAATTGCTTTAATTACTAAGCTTTTGACTCCTGCCTTCTGATAGGAGAATATCTCATCAATTTACTGCTTTAATTCTTGGACTCTATTATCCTCTGTCACTTTCAAAGGAACTAATGCATGTTTCTGTGGGAAGCTTCACTAGGAACTCCACCATTTTGTTTGTCTTCCCCAAACATTTCCCACAATTCATTGCAAAAACGATGTGTGATGTAAAAGGTTCAGAGGCCTATTCTTGCTAAAACTCAAACAATAATATTATACCTTTATCTTGCATTTTACCGCTCACTTGGACAAGCTTCCAAAGCAAATCGCTTAACCAACTGGGTACCCCATCATAAAAAGAATTAGGTGCACACATAGACCCGGGACTGAGTAAAGATTTGCCAGACCAGCATAGGGGCTCTTCCACGAGGTTACCCTCCCAACCCAACCCTTTAAAAATCCCAATGGGCAAGGAAGGCAAACCAGTTGGCTATTTACAAGCATGATCAAGTAACTGAATTTAATCAAATTGAAATCTGAATAAGAGCATTCTCGGCTAGTGGTCACGGCTGGACTTGAACCTGGACCATCTGGTTGCAAGACCAATGCCATAACCACTCAGCCATGCTGCCTCCTCATGCCTCCTTTTGGGGTCCACATGGTTTGACATAGATAACCAATAGGCCTACAAATCTAACAGGTCTTCAAATTTCTAAACCTACATTATTCACAAAACAAAGCCAATTGACTATTAGTATTTATATTATGAATTACTTCCTGTAAAATCTTGTGCTCTGATTGGCTGTTTGTCAGGTGAGATCCAGTACAGAAACTCTCAGACGTTTTAGAATTTAACTTTCAAAATCAAAAATGCCATATAATAAACAATTTGTGGTCTTTTTGTACCAACCTCACCTACGGCTTGGTCCATACTGTCAAGACCTTGGTAAGATATTTTCCAGTACAGACTTTGTTCTCAGTAAAATATTAACTTCTTAGTACTTTTTAGGCATAAACATCATAACTCAGATCCACAATGGACTACCTTTGTTGTAGATTCTCATAATGTCATCTTTCAAACTTGTTCCTCCTGTAGTAACCATAACTTTAATTCCCAAGTGTTTACCAAGCTCCTTGCAAATCTGTGAAGTCTGAAGGGCAAGTTCTCTTGTAGGTACCAAAACCAGGGCTGAAATAAATATTTACATTGATCTACAGTTTCCTTTCACTTCATCTCACTGCTTGTTATCATAACTGGGCTCACCTTGAACAAGATCCTTGGCCGAATCTATTCTTTCTAGCAATGGAATCAAGTAGGCAGCTGTCTTTCCTGTGCCATTTTTGGCTCTGGCCAATATATCTCTTCCTGCTAGTGCTACTGGAATGCTTTCCTCTTGAATTGGGGAAGGGGTGTCATACCCTTTCTCAAAAATCCCCATCAACAACTCTCTTTTCAGGCAGTAATCTTCAAATTCATTTCCTTTAGTTGCTGTTACATCCTACAAAGATTTAAAAAATGTCTTTACCATCAACTAACTAGATGCTCTAAGAGCGTGAACTCGTTCCCAGCTGTAGTACCAGGACCAAACTAGATCGTATTAGCAGAATTGCCTGGAGCATGCAATACCTGTAGTACCAAGGTTTGAAACGTCAGGAGACAGCCATACCTCCCGTACAGCATGGAGATCGCTTGGTTTATTTTAAAAATGCTGGTAGCTATCACAACAGATACGGTACCAGAGGGTC
>JAABNW020110444.1:1432-14646 GCA_015164035.2 Radianthus crispa
GCAACTCTGTGTAGATTCTTTATCCATTCATCCATTTCTGTTTCTGTTTCAGCTTTCAGAAAATGCTTTTCAGTATCAACCATCTGGATCTCTAGATGATTAGATAACCACAACACAAAACTATCACATAACATTTAATCACTTATTAATGGACTAAAATGATTTTGTTACCACTCTTTTTGTTGTTACATGCTGATCAAGAGAACAGTTGCAACAAAGAATATCAGATATAATGCTTCGTCAATCAAAAAGACTGTTTGGTGCCTTTATCTATTATGATGGATGCAAGCATATCTAAGATCAATTTCCCTGTCATGATTGTTGTCTTGGTCAGCAAGTAGTAGCATTGAAAAGAGTGGTAAATTTACTAATTTTAGACCATATGTGAATTCCGCCTTAAAAGAATGTTTAAATTATGCTTACCAATGTACTGGCAGACATTTGATTCTTCACCACTTGTGGTGCCATTGGGGTCCTCTTTCTTCTCTATCTGTTTCATGTAAATTGATAAAGAGGTTGAAAATATATATGGTATGATCTTGTCAATGTTGAAATCATTGCAGATGATAAACTTCAACTGATATTGACTTGACTGTTATCATAATCAGTCATCTTGCATATATTTACAAAGAACAGAAGTATCAGTAAGCAGTTTTGTACTATGCTATTCTCACACATCATACTTAACAAACTGGCAACAAGCAATAACATTTTAAAGATGATCCTTGTCGATGTCATATATTGGTTCATATTATGACCAGTAAGAAAAACAAATAACTAAATTGGAAATAGATAGCACTTATATTGAAATATGTGCAAGAGAGGCCTCCCTAAGACCCCAAGCTCAGATAAAGCAAAGTGCGCAGAGACTTCAATTAAATATATATTCAATATAAATTATGTAGGCATGTGTAAATTTGTCCACCTTTGTAATGAGCCCAGTGCTGATTTCTCCATCAGGAAAGTTCCACAGCATTTCATTTTTCTAGATTCAAAAGATGAAAAAACAGAGATGGAAGATAAATATAGAATATTTTAAACCTTAAAAACAATTCGCATGTAAAATGAGTTGCGCAGAACAGCTATCTGATCATTTCCTAACACATGATAATAGTCACAGGAAAAAAAAGCGAGTGTATATTTTTGAACAGGAATTACTGAATAACCATTTAAATTGAAAACCATTAATGGTTTTGCCAAACAGTAACCGTTAATGTGCTTTCTATTTATCAATGGCTTTTATAATAAAAACCATCATGGTTTATGGAAAAATAATTCATTTTTTTTTACTTTTTTCCTGTGAGAAGAGAACGGGCATTATGTAGTCTCAGGGCTGCACAGTGACAAATGCATTCTAGCATGACATAATAATACTTGTTTTAATATTAACAAAAGAATTGAAAATTGTTCAAGGTAAACTGTGCAATCAAGATATGTACATATAAGCGAGTTATCTAGCATAACACTAACTTCAAACCAAAAATCGATAAAATATCTATAAGAGAAGCATGACATAACATTAGTGAATAAGGTGTCGGGACAGATCACCTTTCATGGTATTTATCAATGAAGGGGTGTATTTGGGTAGTAGCTTTGATTTCTACTGCTAAAACTGGAAAATTATCGTCAGAGAAGAACAATTTGAAAGCACAGTAAAACTTTCAGTTACTTTCTCGTTTCATCTCCACCTTCAACAGTTATAATTAAAACCCTCAAACTAGAAACCGAGAGGTAGACACGTAGCTACATGCATATGCTAACTAGCTTACTGTTTCGACAAGCATTGATTAAACTGTTACAAAAATAAAAGTAACATGACAAAAATCATGAGTCAAGGAAAATAACTAAGGTTTTAACAGGAGTGAAATTTGTAAACATTTTCAGACAAGCCATGATTTTCAAGCCGGAAATAGTTGTACATTCTCACGCAACGGTACCATATCAATAGCAATTACTCTAAGCTGAAAATATACTTTGCCTTTTGCCGTACCGGGCAGTAAGCGTAAGAATTGAAGAATCGGAACAAGCATTTATCTTCGTCTAGGATAGCCAACTTGCGATCCCAGTTGCCTTCTTTATCTTTGTAGAAGAGAGGCCCACATAGTCGTCCAAAGTCATCCCTGTATGGCATAATGGAATGTTGAATCAATAGACGAAAACACTCGTTCCGCTACAAGAACATGGGCGGGCAAAAAGACCTCAAGAACGGGCCTCAACCCAAACGAAAACAATCAGTTCCAACAGGGTAGAAATTAACACTGTCCGTGAGCAATAGTTTTGGTGGAAAAGAGTTCAACAATTCAGAGATCACAGCAGCATGATCACAGAACTGTAATTACCGAATATTAACACTTTACTCATGGGAAACTGGATCCGACCCCTGCTTACCAGTCCCGCTCGGTTCCAGCTAATCCAAGATGGCGGACGGAAGGCCACAAACAGGGCCACAATGGCTGCAAAAGAAAATACGTGGTGTTTTGTTAGATATTTCGGGGGTACTTTATAACTCTGGCCAGGGAGGAGGAACAGTTATACCTGGATCTGTTGAGGCTGTGCAACAGTAAGAGAAATTTTGGGATTGTCTTTATTTTTGTACTTGTTTCATAAACTTATTAAGCTTAAGCTTATTGTGAAAAAATTATTCATCTTTCACCATTTGCGATCATGTCGTGAAGCATTTGGATCAGGGAGCGAATATGCCAAAGGATTAGGCCTCTGAAATCTATTTACTTTTTAATTCTTTTTGGCATTTTTTATTCAAAGTGAAAATTCTAGGAAGACGTGCTTAAAATTTTGATTTTTCTACGTGTAACGGAATTTTTGTCGGCAACATCAGTTAAGTCATTCAGTCACTCACATTTTAAACTAGACAGTTTCCACTGCTAAATGTCTGGGATATAACTTGAATAAACACGTTTGGTGCATCATGCTTCACAGTTGATTGCAAATGTAGTAATCACTTGGGTGTTTTTTGATCACCCACTCTAAGATGACAGCACTAGTCGAGGGGTGGGGGATTTCGAGGTATAACATACTCCCCAGGGATGGGGGCATGAGTAGAGATTAGACCATGTCTTTTGTCTAATCCCCCCCTTGTCCTGGGGTGGGGGGTCAAGGTTTTTGTTGACTCATGCATTACACCCAGCACATAAACACTTATCTAAGTGACATATTCATTATTGTTTGGTCAACAGATTAAAATCATCTGGCCTGAATGTACGTTTTTGTACAAATGAAACACAGTGCACACGAGAAGAACTAGTAGGCAGGCTGAACAAGTTTGGCTATAATCTTTCACCAAGTGAGCTCTTTGCACCAGCACCTGCGACAAGGTTTATTCTGGAGAAAAGAAATCTCCGCCCCCACCTGCTGATCCACCCAGGGGGTAGGCCTGACTTTGATGGGATAAACTGTGATGACCCTAACTGTGTCGTGATTGGTGATGCTGCTCAAGACTTTTCCTATGAGAACATGAACAAGGCATTTAGGGCTCTACTGGCAATGAAAGAGCCTATTCTCTTTACTATGGGATATGGGTTAGTATGCATCTATTTTAATTCAAAAAGGTTGTCATCAATGACACTTTTACTGCATTTATGCAAACAGCTATTGTCTTATTCTCAATACATGGGAAATTTGAATTTAAAACGTTTAGAATTCGTAAAATATTCATACATCTCCCACATTTTTTTTAATAAATTACCTAGAAAATATTATAAGACTGATGGGGAGTTGGTGCTGGATGTTGGCCCCTTTACAAAGGCCTTGGAGGTATGCCATAAATAATTCAATCATACACTATTGATAATCATTAAAGAGGCACTTGGATGAAAAATGCCTCATTTTTTGAAAGTTCGAATAATTCAAATATTTGAAAATAATAGGACTCAATTACTATTACAAAAGCCAGATTGACAAAAATCTTTGCTTTGAACCCACTTGAAGATGAGAAACATTGATTTAAAAACTAAGAGAAGAATAGGGTTGAGTAAATGGCATCATTTACTCACAACTTTGATGCATAAAATAATTGATAATTTTTATCCAAAACGCTTGACTGTGAAAAAATGTGTGTCTTGGCTGCTATTGGGGACATATAAATAGGTTTGATCAAGATCCAAGTCGTTTGCAAAATCAGGATGTTTTCATCCAAGTGCCCCTTTAACATAGAATCTTGGATAAATGAGAATTAAGCAGGAAAAAATGACTTTTGTTTTCAGTACGCTTGTGACATCAAAGCTGAAATAGTGGGCAAGCCATCAAAGACATTTTTTATGACTGCTCTGGAAGCCATGAGAGTTTCTACGGAAGAGGTAAGATGACATCAGTCCAAGTTTACATGATAATAATAACCACAAGCTCTTACCCAAAGCACAGGTAGTAGAGACTCAATATTTCTGCATATCATCATTAACCTCATTTTTATGAATAGGGATATTTGACTAATACCATCTAACCCTTTTAATATCAACTAATTTGATGGCAATGGATGATAGGAATTTTAGTACTCTTTTATTTGTTCATAATGGTGCATATTTATTGAGCAAAAACATGAAAGTAGGCTTAAGAACAACATGCATTATACTATATATAAAGGCCAACATAAATAGTCTTGATATAATATTTTAATAATGGACTATTTTTAGGCTGTAATGATTGGTGATGACCTCCTGAATGATGTTGGAGGAGCACAGGCATGTGGAATCAGAGGAGTTCAAGTTAGAACAGGAAAATTCAGGTACTGTACAAGAGACATTTTGAGAAACAAAACACCTATCACAACCAACCTACAAATAATTCAAAGATGGCAGTTCTCCTGTATAGAATCCTTGAGAAACAAAGAATACAACCACCATTTGAACCACCATCATAATCATAGCTCTGTAATGCATTTAAAAAGTTAAACCATGAATTATTTTTCTTGAAAATTACTTTTTTCCTTTTTTGTTTTCAGGGTATCAGATGAAAATCACCCCTCAGTAAAACCTGATGCTTTTGTAGACAACCTAGCACAAGCAGTGGACCTTATATTAAAATACAATACTTAGAAAAATATTTTACACTGAAAAGAGTAGCATCAATACTAGTTAGTAAATTTTAAATTGGAGTTGGCTAATCATCCCCCTTGCAGCCTAGGTGGCTGAATTGCGGGGACGCAGCTCAACATGGCCGAGTCGAAGGTATACAAGGGCGCCTCTGGCTGCCACAATACGACTCATGTTTGGCCATGTAGCACAGCCTAGATCGAATCAGGTAGTACCAAGTACATAGATCAAAATATTGTAATTTTTAATTCACTTGCCTGATAAGAATGGAGGCACAATAAAGACCTCCTTCAAGATAACTTCAGACAGGAGTCTGGTCAGGAGGAAATGTGTGCTCTCTTCAGTTTTTCTTAGTTTTTCTTACACCTGAAGGTCGATTTACACAATAAAACATTTGCTTACAACTGTCACATGCAATCTGCTTATGCCATCCTTATAACATGGCTACAACTGTCGTAAGTTTTTAAGACACATTAGAAAACCTTACAACAATCGTATGACAGTCATAGCCGTGTTGAAAGGATGGCGTAAGCAGATTGCATGTGATAGCTGGAAGCAATAAAGTTGTACCAGGTAAATTGGCCTTAAGGCAATATTGAAAATGTCTACAGCTTGTGCTAGTATGTTAATATTACAAAGTGTTATGATGAGTGATTTGTTAATAGACTAACATGAGGTATGAGCAGCCGTACTCATTGACAAAGTCAGCAATAATGTCACATACACCTGCAGAATAAAACCAACAATGATAACTCATTTTGACAGGAGTCTAAAAATAACATCAGTGTGCTATTTTTATTTCAACCAGGAAGTAACAACTATGTCTTTAGTTTGGCCCTTTTTGCGTTGACTTCCTCTTCATATTCTAGTTCCACCTTTGCCTTTCGTCTCTTTTTCAAAGGAGATGTTTTTTCCTCTTCAGCTTCTTCCTCTTCCTCACTTTCACTTTGAGCCTCAAAATCCTGGGGGGAAAATCCAGACGTTTCATGAGAATAAATTAATTATGTAAGCTTTAGTGTTGTCACCATATATTAGCCAAAGAAAATTTGATTTGACAATCCCACATTCTTAAAATCATGACCAATCAAAATGCAGGAAAAACTGTTGTATGTTCAATAGTACCATATTTCCACACTTAATTTTTTCCAAAAATGCAAACATGAATCGACGCTATTTGAATTTGAAAAGGTAGGATTGTGAAAGTTGTTTTCAATTCTACTTCCTCAGGCAACATTTGAAGCCAATTGTCACAATATTAAGCAAAAAATCAGGCAAACCAAAAACCAAAAATGGGGAATACAAGTAGCAATAAAAACTGTGATTGTTAAATAATCCACATCATTTTTAACCTCTGAGAGATATTACATATTATATACCTCTATGTCACTTAAATCACTTTCTTCTACTTCATCTTCAGCAACAAACTCAGGCTCTTTCTCCTAAAAAATAGTATTGTTTTCTATTTTTCATGCAAGCATTAAAAATTGGTTTGTAGTATGGACAGCAAGGGTAGGAAAAAATAATGAATCAGCCAGCACTTTCAAGTACTTGCGTATCATAGTGATGATTTCCTGTTGCTGATAATCTTTCTGAAATGGGAGAAAAACTCCTATCTTTCTCTTGAAGTGACGGTTTCAAAATGACTCCACCCAATTTCAGAAAGGTTATCAGCAACAGGAAATTGAAACCCCCAATGTGTAAAATAAGTCATGACAATGTGTCTGCAACTAATGTGCATGTGATAACTAACTCAAGATAGTTGATACCTCTTCTTCTTTCTTTTCCTCCTCATCTTCTTCATCTTCAGATTCTACTTCAATTTTCTCAAGCGCATTTTCAAATGCTTCTTTTTCAATATTATATATATCCCCATACTGTAAAAATGTAATGAAAATATAATTATAAAATTCAAATAAAATGAGCCATAATTGGTAACCTTGTTGGGCTTTCTGTGAAAACCACAGGTAGCCCATACTTACTGTTCCTTGTTTAAGTCTGTCCAGCAATTCTTTTTCTATAGCATTATCTAGCTGTGCAGCTACCAATGCCTTAGCCTAAGCCAAGAGAAAAACAATAACAATAATTCAGATGTCAGATATCAAGAACTCCTTCCCAATACACACAGGTACAACATTATGAAACAATACCTCTCTTCTTGTTTCTCTTCGTTCAACTTTTTTATTAACTGTTACAAGTTTCTTACTGAAAACAATAATCATAAAACTCTTTAATCATCACGAATAATACAAGATAATAACACATTGGTGATGATGAGTATGATGATGATGAAGATGGAATATGGTAACGATTGATGGTGGAGATGGTGATGCTGGTGATGATGATGATGCTGGTGGTGGAGATGCTGCTGCTGGTGGAGATGCTGCTGGTGGAGATGCTGCTGCTGGTGGTGGAGATGATGCTGCTGGTGGTGGTGGTGGTGGTGAATGTATTTGAAGTGCATTTGTAAACATTTTGCTACATGTTTTCAAAAATGTTAAAAAAGACAAATGCAAATAATCAAGAAACCATACTGGTCCTTATGCAGATTCATACCTTGTTTTCAGTCGGAGTTTTCTCATACGTATTAAGTACTGCAAAAGAACACAATAAGTAGTTGACTAGTGCTTATATATCATTCTTATATATTCTCTATACTTCACATAAATATTCATCTCAAACAAGTTTATCACAGTAGGCATAAAGTACTCCAAAAACACAAGCAACTTGAATTTATCTTGAAGTTATTCCTCTCCATGTAGTGATCTCAAAATTGAAAACCCTACTTGAATTGAAACTGTAAAAGCTGAGTTATGAATTATTATTCTTATTTCACATTCCCAGGAAAAATTGGCAGGAAAAATCCAATGAAATCATTTGGGGGAAACTCTTTCAAACCACTTTTTTGTTACCTGATATGTTGGAGTCATACTAAGAATGCTGACAGAACTACAGATGGCCTAAAATCATATGTTTTTAGATAATTTTGATTTTCTTGCACTATATAGTTTAAAATATATACTCATTGAAAAAGCCACATACATACATCATTATGATGTCACATATTATATAGAATATCTCTAATAAATGTAATACAGAGAAAAAACTGCTTTCTTAACAGTAAATTCACTAATTGAGCCTTATTGATGGTTTTAGAAGCTCTTTTTCTCTGTGTTATAAAGAAAGGACTTAATTATTGTATATTTTAATGACGTCAGCCAGGATGATGTCATCAAAACAGTAGCTTTGCAATATGTCATGTTCTAATCATGCAAATACAAACAAAAAACACTATACCATATTGTATGATAACACCAACACGACAGGGTGGAAAAACCATTTTTTGCCACTCGATATAAGTACATCTCTGCATATATAAGCTTGATATTTTGTAAATATGCTCTTTAGGGGCTAAATAACAAAATATCAAATGCTACCAAAATTTAATGAAGGCGTCATTTGAGGAATAACGCTTTGTACTTTGGGGGAGGTGATATTTTGATCAGCAACAAATGTGACATTTTCGTGAACATTTCCAAGTAGCTTTATTTTCATTTGGCAGAATTTTGTCACAAGTCAGGAGCAATAGAGACACAAATGAAACGCGTAAAAAATTAGATTTTTGCTGGAAGTTAAATTTTTAATTTGGAAAAAGAGCGGCCCTGTCATTTTTCCGCCCTGTCCACCAACACACATTGCTACTTTGTGTCAACTCAACATAAAGGCCAAATTTTTTCACAAAATATTACAGCTTATAAAGACGTCATCATGACGTCAGCTATGAGTTGGAAAATGCAATTATCAAGTAGATTGCTTACTGGTAACACTGACAAAAATTCACATCTTTATAAGAAATATCTTGGAAAACATGAGCAATCTTTAAAAAGGTGCACATTTTACTTGTGTGTTTTTGAGGTCATTTGTGCCCACTGTGATTTACAAACATACTCTCTCATATTAAAATTATTGGAAAGCCACAAATTCATTATATTTTAGCTCTTTTGTGTTACATTATTAAACAACTACATCTATTATACTTACTGGTGTTGCTGCTAATAATAATACTCACTTGATAAATCTTGGTGTATCTTTGTTTACATTTATGGATGTTAAAGTTTGGCCAGTAAATGAGATGTTTATCAATTTGGGCTAATGCAGATTCATAGTTCTTGACAAGTTTTATTTTTTCCCATAATTTGGCTGGGGAATGTGCTCTTTCTATTGTTTTGATATACAAGTAGCAAACACCTGAAAAATTAAAAATATGAAATATATTTGGCTGAACACTGTTGGCAATTGATTTTTTTCTTTTCCTTTCTTTCCTGTTTGTCGTCTTGTTTTTCTTTGTTTTTGAATCATGTATATAATAAGCTAATATTTGAAATATAAAGGATGTGCAGAGACACTAGACAAGTTGATCCAGAAGTGAAACTTGTAAATTCAAATCTTTGCTTTGTTGTCATTTTAAATCAATAATGTTGAGCCCTGAGATACACGGTGCATGTCCAAGTCAAAACAGATTTGGTCAGTCATTGTTATTCAGACAGACCAGCTCTCATTTTAACTCAAAAAATTTGAGAAATATTACAAAAGATATATAATATAGGCCTTAAAGTGTGATATATACGGTGTCAAAATGGATTCATCTATGTACTTTGATATCCTGCCGAGAGAAGCTATGTCATGGACATCTGTTCATCAAATTTTGTCATCTCTATCTACTGTGTCATAGTTCTACATTGAGAGCTACAGACATTCATACATACCAAACGAAAAATGGAGAGTCCTTGAATCGAATTATTTGCTAATTATACAGTGTATGGTGATCAAAAAGAAACCTGTTATAAATTCTGTGAGATGAGAATGATGACAAGCAAAATCAAGAAGAGTATTAAAATGTCTTACCATCTTTTTCTCTTACAGTAGCATATCTACTGTTAGCAAGAGGGCAAGACTGTCGATTACACAAGCCTGTTGAATTGTATTCATTTCGACAAAATTTCTTTGTTTCAGTCCTAAAAAACAATAAAATTTCTCAGTCTTACCAATGGATACACTAGTAAAATGAAGCTGGCTCAAAGTGGTTTGTCCATTGTAACAGTGTTGTACATTATCATCATCATCATCATCATCATCATCATCATCGAAAAATCATCATATCATCATCATCATCATCTACTTGCTCCAAGTCTCACTTCTTTCGTGATTTCACCTTGGAAAGTGAATAAATTTGAACAATTCAACAACTCATCATTAAAAAATAACAAGCAAACTTGGAGCCAGTCTATCATTCAACATCATTATCATCATCACAAAGGATACAACAGTACTATATCTTATAATAGATATCAATTGATTAATATTGGAAATCGATTATTATTCGATGCCCCAATTCATTGTGACCTTTTATCGATTGGTAATCGATCATCAACAAATATATAGATTTTCATCCGATGGGAATCCCTTGGAGACTCATGGCATACTTCATCTAAGACTTTAATAACTCGCTTAATAGTGCTCCAAATGGTCTGAAACTTCACAGTAACACTAACGAAAACACAAACTTCAAGTTTAAGTATTTATTTTTTGAAATATAATTTTAATGTATTTTCCCATACCTAGCTTGGGCTACCTGTGGTTGAGTTCAGTATGAATGAAAACCGATACCAATCAATGTAATTAGCAAAAAAAATCAGTGTAACTATTGATTGATCTTAGATTGACCGATACCAATCAATATCAATTAACTAATTTTCATCGATTAATATCAATTTATCGATTGATTTCCGATGAACAATTGTCATTGATTAAGTAGGCCGGGTTGCAAACTACCTGACTCACCCTCCCTTCCCCCCTCTTCTAAACACATTCTATAAACATAGCATATATGACAATGTTTCATAAATGTATCACGCCTTATTTGGCAATACAAAACTTCCTAATTTTCCAAACTCGATGGCAAAACTAATAAAAAAGAAAACTTCAATTTCCTCTGAAAGACTAGATGTCTCAGATAGCATCAACATCATCTAGGTAAAAACCGATTGTCAATTTGAAATAAGTAACACCAAGTCTAAACGTCTCTGTCTACTACACTATATTGGTTATCGCTTTCCTAAAAGGTTTTAGATACAAGATATTATCGTAGTAGAAACTCGTTCGGTGCTATTTTGGGGAATTCAAATTCGACCTGGACAAACACAAGCCCTTCTTATCGACCATCTAGACAGATGTTAGACAACATCCAGACCACTTACTTTACTTTAAACGAACAAAACCCTTGATGTATGACTTGCCATATAACCTAGAAGATTAAAAAATGTAAACAGGATAACCACAGGTACAAGATTAGCCGTCTTTCTTCTTTAAAGGGAGCAAGATTACAACATGATGTCGGCCATTTTGAATTCTCAAAGGCATGAAAAAATGATCTTTTTACCTCGTCGTGTTGCATCTCTGTGTCTATAAATAATCTTTAAACTTCCAAAAGTTTTCCTGCTGTGTCTTTAGTGGATATATTTGTCTAATAATGGTATTCAAAGGCATCAAAAAGGGTGTTTTTGTCGGGTAAGTCTTTCCTCACGTGTAAATGTTCTTCTCTGAAGTGGAATACCCTTGACCAGTAGATACCACAGGCTCAGATTCATGTACAAGATTTGACATATAAAGTGCGTTGATCAAATCTTGATGCCTCCGAAACCCATGGCTGAACATGAGCATTCAGATCATGACTTTCATGATGAGGAAGATGGTAAGTTATATTTATTATCTGTTAGAATAATTGAGGAATCGGACGATTTGTGGATGAGTTATGAATTGTTTCTTGTCCTCGCGTGCCTTGCTTCGTTTTCTTCTTATCGCGTTCCCCGCGCTTTCACACATCTGCGAATCACACCGATTTTAGTCTCTTTGCACCATATATGCTTTATTCTCCTTTTGTATCTATCATTAGTTATGAAAATAAAATGGTATGCTTTTCGGCAGAGTTGATATTAAGGAAAGAAGGGGAAATTTTATAACAAACTCAAATGGTCTTGCGTAGTCAAATGGCAAAGTTCGTGGATTCGAACCATGATAAGGTTATTAGGCTTCTTTCTTTGCTATGCAAATCAACCCCTAGGGTGTACAAAGAAACACGTTGGATAAAAACAGGAAGAGGAATCGTGCTGGGGTTGTTGTACTTTGTTTCGATTATTATCTGTAAGACTCTCTAGGGATTAGAAAATCTGGTCTGCCATGCTATCTCCCAGTCGTAAAAGAGTTTTCCATAAACTCGTGCCTTGAATAACAAATACAGTACAGTGTAATTTTCTTCAACTAAAGGGATTTCAAATTTAAATTAACTTTTTTCCCTGCGCTTCTTACTGTAGTATGAGGCACATACATTTACTGTTAACTCGGAAAAAGTTCAAAAAAGTCAATTTCATGTAGCCTTTGCTATGTCAAGACAGAAAGCAAATCCTTGAACTTTTTGAAGAGTTTTGACCGATCTTCATCCAGATAGGACATTTCCTGTTGAACATTGTTTAATCGCATGGAAAACCCAAAAGTAATCAGATTTTTTCAAATGGCTATTTGCCTGTCTAAAGACACCGGATATTTCATTGATGTACAGCCGTTGAAAAGTAAAGCTGTCAAAAAATTAGAACAGCTTTGGCACGAATCATTCATTACCCAAGCTTACATGCATTCCAATTAGAAACGGCTCCACTTTGGCTGGTTTAGAAAGCTTGTAGTCATAATAAAATTTTAAATCACATGCTTGAAAAACATGATGAATTATATTCCATGACAGGAAAAGTATCCCAGGTTCCCATTTCTCCATATGGTAATTACCTCTAGAAAGACAAAATATTATAATAGCATATCCTTCAGCAGGTTCTCTGATATTGGAAATCTTCAAAAAAGACTCTATACCCTGCCCTCCTCTATGTATGAAATGAATAATAATAGATTATTTGTCATATTGTTTGCTCTCATGGAATGGCTCCTTTATAGAACAGACTATTTTTTGCTGCATAATCTCTAAATGTCTAGTTTGCCAAACTAGTGAGGTGAATGTGCTATTTGAATCTAATGTTGTAAAGCTTGTTCTCTCACTTCCCCTTCCCAGTCTGAATTTTACCCAAATCCCAGTTCAAATCCCATAATCCCAGCCTTTCTTGCTCAAAT
>JAABNW020110555.1:0-14643 GCA_015164035.2 Radianthus crispa
TTGTATTGAGTAATAAATCAACATTGCTACCAAATCACAGCATGCTTGCAAAGGCAACTATCCACGAGTTTAGCATACGATGCGTTTGATTAAGGTGAGTCACTAAAAATAGTGAGTCACCAAAAAGGAGGGTCATGAAAATTAGACGACCAAAAAGGAGGGTCACTGAAAAGTCACTTTGCTTAAGAGTCATTAAATTTTTATCGCTTCATTTCAAAATTCCACTCCCCCCTCCACCCCCCGCCCCCGCCCCTCCCCTGGATACAGGAGACTCATGGAATATTCCGAGGTATTTATCCATTCATGACTATGGTGTTACTAAATATCAAAAATGGTTATATCCTCTTACCAACAACCCCGTCCATTTATCCTCCCAAGGGCATATGCAGCACCATCTAGATGACATCAATACGAATTATAAAATATTAATGGATTCAATATATTTTTAAGTGACTGCAGAGTTGCATCATCTGAGAGGATTTGCTCTCTTGAGAGCTAGAATCATTTTTCTGATATGGTGTGATAGCTGTATTATAAGATTTAATTGTAGGCAGCAGGGAGGCAGTGTGGCCGAGTGGTCATGGCGTTGGCCTTGCAACCTGATGGCCCAGGTTTGCATCCCGCCATGACCACTAGCTGAGACTGTATTTATTCCAATTCCGATTGGATTAGATTCAGTCTCTTGACCATGCTTGTAAATAGCCAACTGGTTTGCCTCCTTGCCAGTTGGGATTTTTAAAGGAGTTGGGAGGGCAACCTCATGGAAGAGCCCCTATGGGAGTGATGATTGTGAAACGTTAAGAACTACAGTGTTAAACTGTGTTATTGGAAATACACCAAAGGCTTCGTTTTGAGTATATTGTATATCTAATAACTAAAAAAGTTGCAACTTACTAGAAAATAATTTATCCAACCATTGTGCCTGTGAAAAAGTCATGAAATGTTAAAACATTTGCCTTCTACACAAATAATCCATCCCAGGGTTTCAGATTTGGCCACACAATTACTTTATTATCCTTGTCATATGATAAACACTGTATCTCATTAACCGTGTTTGCTCATACGCAAGTTACAGATCCTTGTTTATTCCACTTATTAGAGAGCAGTTTTCGTTTGACTGTGAAAAGTTCAGCACAAACACTGTCACAAGGAGCCAGCCAATTAAAAATCTAGAAAACATCACGGCCACTGCAACACACACACTCCTCGTCCAATCAAATGCACGGAACACGGCACGGAACACTGCACAGACACTGTCACGGTGCGGACACGGCACTTCTTAGCCAATCACATCACACAAGAAGAAAATCCAGCCAATTAAATCCTAGGTTACAACACGACACGTTTACGGCACTGAACTTTTCACAGTCATGAAATCTGCACTATGACCTTCATGCTACATGTTCATGTCATAAGAGAGTGAAAAAAAACTTGGTCCATAACTTACAATATGGACCTTGCACTCCGTTAATAAGCTATGTAAAATATGCCCAAGCCAGGGCTTAAAGCTGGACCACAGTAGTGAAGGCAAGTGGTAAAATGCCACCCAACAAAGAGAATTAATTGACAAGTCAGTACTGATAGTAAAATATGGCATTTTAGTTCAAGATACAGGATCACAAAGTACCTCCTGGTCAAAAGATTGATGGGGAGCATGCTGCAACTTTGGCTCAAGGAAGCTCATTCTGGAGTAGAAGAAATCCTGTAGTACAATAATAACATAATAATAATTACTACAAATAGCAAAATAAACTACACTATTATTCTCAACTGCTGCATCTTATTCAAACTTCAGAATTTGTTATTAGAGAGTGTAATGAGATTTGCCCCAGTCCCTCATAGTATGAGATCATACAATCTCAGCGCATGCTCAGAATTCCGGAAATGAAATACATTCAATGAAAACCATTCTTATAGGAATACTTGGTGAGTTTTACTTCCGATCAACTGAGCTAATGCAAATCCTGAGAAAATCCTCTTCTGGTAGTGATTCCAAAGCCTTCATTCTTCGCTGCAGGCCAGAAGATATGCAGGCTTTGGGGACAAGATTGTAGATCAGGCAATAGCCAATGGGAGTGAGCATGAATTTCTAGTGCAAAGCATGATGGGAAACTGAGTCCTTGCACTATTTATGTTCCTTAAAAATTCATATGCAAATTTTTCCTGCAACAGTTTCAAAGGAAATGCTGGTATATTGAAAGAAAAAAATAAACTGAGTATTTTTTTCTGGTAGTTGTTTAATTTTCTTGTTATATATTTGTGCTATTCTCAGTTTCCCCTTTAATGCACATTGGCAATAGACCCATTGTATGATGACATTTCGTATCTCTAATACCACCATCCTTTTTGGTCATTTCTTTTGTTTTCTTAATCACTACTTTTGTCTTTGAATTCTCACTGGAGTTTTAACATCTGAATATCAAAGGAAAGTTCAAAAAGGATTGTGGTATTGGAGGTATGAAGCGTCATTGTGCTTCATATATTGGTCGTCACTGTACCTGAATCTCAGTCATTCCACATTCCTCCTCCACCATGCTCATCATTGGCTTGATACTGTACAAGAGTGTTGTCTGACCACATGTTTTCAGGATCACTCGTGTCTTGGAAACAAACATGCTGCTCTCACTAGCCAAGAGAAAGATGAGTAAAATAGAAATATATTAATCAATTGTCACTAGGTGGTACAGGGGCTTAGAAACATGTCACCTCCCTCACTCCATTTTTCTATTCCTTTGTATATGAACGGCATGTCTCAACGAGTCTCATTGTCAGCAATGATGCAATGCGGTCATGGTATGCAGTATTCAGTATGCAGTATTATGCAGTAAATTCGACGAGACAACCTTTTTGAAATAGGTATATATTCAGTAGTACTACAACAACTGTTTACCATTCGCCATTCTTACGTTGAGCGGGGGATTGGGTCAAGTTGGTTAGCACAGCATGCTGGGGCAGTTTTAGGGGACGAACATGCCGTTGAATTCGAATCCAGATGTTACAACCAATGTTACACTTAATGAAGAAGATATACCGGGCGCAGAATTGCCAAAACCATAAAAAATACTAAATGTTTATAAATGGCGTCCCCTAAAACTGCCCCAGCATGCTGTGCGCTAACCAACTCGACCCAATCACCCGCTCAACATAAGAATGGCGAATACTACAGACACTTATGGGATATGGGTGAGAAACTGTTATGCATTCTTGAAAACAAGCCGTTACAACCAGCTAACATGTGCCGGCTGACCAAAGTTTATCAGTATTTATCACCTGACTGTTGGGTATGTATCACCACAGATCGGGTTAAGCCACAGCTATGCGAGTGATTTTTTTTTTGCATAGGCAATGCCACATTTGCCAAAAATCACCAACATGCAATGTGGCTACATGAGTGACAAATACGGTTCATCTGTTGCATCAGCTGTGCAAGGCTGGCTACCATCACAAGCCGGTGAGTTTTGTAAAATTGTGTCGCCTGTGCAAATGAAAAATTGCTAATGTAGTCCCAGCTTTAAAAGTTACCTAGTGGGTCAAACTGTGGGTTTTGTGGCAATGAAGAATGTGATAAATACTCTGAAGAGTACACCTGTTGCAGACAATATTCCAAGAGCTGGCCCTCTGTTGGTGAAGTGTGGGTCAAGGATACAACTATTAAAGCGCCCTAACAGAGCACCAGTAATGGACCATTTTTTCCCATTTTGCTTCCCATAGGCTTAACTCTCTGGGAAATGACCACTCTTGTAAGCGACCACAACCACCTTTAGAGTTAAAATTTATTATACCTCCCTCATAATATATTGGGGAGCACAGGTGGCACAGCGGTGAGAGTGCTCGCCTCTCAACACTATGGTCCCAAGTTTGATTCCTGGAGTTGAGTTGAGTTTGTTGGCTCTCTCCTGTGCTTTGAGGGTTTTCCTCCGGGTTCTCCAGTTTTCCTCCCTCCACAAAAATCAACTTCTGAATTCCAATTCAATCATGGAACAAGGGCCACAGGTTTGTTAGCTGCGGGCTATTAAGTGCTACCCTCGTAAAACAAAGACCATTTATTTATTTATTTATTTATATAGACAATTATGATTCAGCTTTTGATGATTGGAAACAGTCATGCCATAAAAGAATCTTAACATTCAGCATATTCAAAGTTTTGATTACAACAATTTATAATTCTTGGTAGTTTTAACATGTTGCATGTGAGTTACAATTTGAATTTATGAATTGTTTATGCTGTTGTGTTGGGATTTTCATTCAGGGGCGTAGTGAGTCCTAAAATTTTCGGAACAGGCAATTTTTCTTTGATCTTAGGTGCACTGTAGGGACGGGGGTGACCAACCATCTTAGCTTGACCCCAAGGGTGGTCACTTACAGGAGAGTCAACTGTAGTAGATTACCTCAAGAGATATGCAGTCATTTCTTCATTTTTTGTTACACTTATAATCTGACAGTTCACCAACTGCAGAATTCTTCCCCATTTCTCCCTAAAATGAATAACATTATAAAAACTATAAATAATTCATTATGTGAATGAACCAAAAGGTGTGTTGGCATTCAATCCAAGTTGCCCAAGTCCAGAATTAGACAAATGTATGGACTATGACTATAGAAAATTGTAAAATCCTGGGCCTATGGTCCCTGTTGCTACAAATAGCCCTTTCCCAAGATATGGCCTGATGCACAGTATTCCTCGATGTACAATTTTTCCAGCAGCCCTTTCCTTATTGGATGAAAAAAGCGATCTTTAGATTATTATCTAATGAAATTGATGTCAGCAAATGTGATGCATCCCAATCAAGGCTTTGGCAAGTACATCTGGGAATGCTTGTGCATCAGGCTGTATCCTGGGAAAGGGTTATTGTTGTTGAAGTGTCAATTCTCCACAAGAGACAAGAAAATATTATTATGCATTGAATAATTTGTAAAAATGTCTTATCAAATAAATTAATTTTCACTTGATGACACACTAAATAAAAGAATGGTTGTGTTTTCTGGTCTCTTGTGTATTTCTTTTGTTTTATAGAAACTGTTCTGCTTGAGTGATAACAACAATTAGTATTCACCAACATATGGGCTATTACAAATCCTGCATTCTGATTGGCTCCCTAACCTCGGGATATTGGTGATAGCCCATTCCATCGATCACTCGTGCTTTCAAATGGTACATAATATCAATAAAACATTTTTCTCTTTTTGTATATATTGTTTATTTTCATTCGACTTTGGCCCAATACGTTGGTGAATACTAAAACAATTAGCCCTCTCGGCCTCATGGACTATGAGTTTGAATAGCCCATTCGGACTACAGCCTCATGGGCTATTGACTCATAGTCCATTCGTCCTCGAGATCTAATTGTTAATTAGTCTGTAAATAAAGACTTTGTTGGTAACTACTTTGATTCTATTTCACAGTTCATGTGATTCTGCTCTAGTATGCAATTGAGGATGACAATGAGCCACAGGCTAGGATTAGTGAAGTGAAGTTTACTGAGTTTTCGCTTGATTTCTTGTTCTTCCCTCAAGTATGCTTAGAGGGTTTTCTCTGGGTACTCCCTCTCTAGCCAAAGGGTTGTGTGCTGTAAATACACAATGTATGTAGCGGTAGTGTATATGTATCGCCGGTATCACAACGTCATGAAGAAGCAAACTGGAGATTATAAAAGACCATGTTATCAGGGTGGCCCAGGGGCTACATGTGACGCATGATTTGGGCAAAAATGAGTGCATGAATCATGAAAATTGACTGAGAAATTCATGAAATATGACACTAGTGAATTTGCTTTAGGACTGTACGTAATGCGTGAACATCAGTAATACCAATGTGTGAAATGTGATGACCACCCCCTGACCAACTTGTGTTATGATTATAGTCAATCAACCAAGTTCTCATACCTTACAACCATTATCATTGAAGTGCGACCCTTGAAGTTCAGTGTCTCATTTGCTGACCAACATTTTGATGACCGTCAATTAAAGAACCATAAATGGAAAATGAACTGAATTTTAAAATATAGAAAATTAAAAGACCAATAACATTAATTTCATCTAAATTTTTGCTCAAAATAAGATTTTATTATTCATTTTCTTTTGAGTTCTCTGATTGACGGTCTGTGAAATGCTGGTGGGCTAAAAGAGAATTTGAATATGGAGGGTCACACTTCAACGATATTGGTTGTAAGCTGAACAACAAATGTGATAAAAATGTGTAAATGATCCATAATTTCTTCTAATGAAGTAACAAAGTGTTAGCAGCTAGAATTTAGCCAACAGAACACCCTACATTATGTAAGGGGTGCAAGTATGTTGTATCATGCTCTTAAAGTGTCATGGATTTACCTATCTTTTAATGTACATAAGTTGTTATAGACCCCTTGAAGCATGTCAAAATGCAGCTGAATAGCTGTTATTACAGTTACATGCAAATGAAATGCTAATGACCCGTTATCCATTGTTAGTATTGACCCGATAGCCTCGCTTGGATTAACAACAAAAGATTTTCTCATTTGCATACAACCGTAATAACAGCCATTTTGAGGGCAAAACAATAGTTTATGGATCTTTCTCATTGGGATTCTTTTGTCTTGCCCTCCAAATTCAGCTGCATTCCGTGCTTCAAGGGGTCCATTCACATACACTCTCGTATTCAGACATTTTCGGAATCTAAGTTAATAGCTTTGCTATCTTGTAAACCACGTTTTAGGTGACAGATACTCCTACTACGCAAAATTTAACAAACTAACCATATAATAAAGTTCTGATATTTTGATGTCGTAATTTTCTTGCTCAGAAATAAAAATTAAGAAAATAAACTCGAACCATGTGAGTTCCAAGGACAAGACATTTGGACCGAAAATATTCCCAACTTATCAAGAGAAAACGCGCATAACAAAAACCCACCTAATAGATCCCATATTGCTGTAAAATGCCTAACTTAGCTTGTTTAAACAGTGGAAAACAATAGTTGGATAATATTTGTGTGTGTGTGTAGCTCACCTGGTGATGGTTCTGAGGTCCCCAGACTTGGTGTTATTGGGAACACATTTCCACCAGATTTCCATCAGCTTTTCGGGTCCTTCGAAGAATCCAATTTCAGACATAATGGTACGATGAGAGAAAAATCCGGTGAAGAATGATACATGCAGATTTTTCTTCTTGTATAGATTATATAAGCTTAAAGGAAAGAAGAAAGACACTATTCCTTGTTACAGAACACGACTCGAAAAATTAAAGCATGGCATTAGACACCACAGGAAGCCCAAACAAAGTCTCGTTTCCATCTCTCATTGAATGCGTTTTAAAAAAATCATCTAGAATAGAAATTTTACTAAGATATAACACAAATCTATCTGACCAAATTCCACAGGATATTGCTTAGTTAGATATTTTAGTTTATCCTTATGAGAAGTAACTTTTGAAAGAAATCCTCTTGGGCTTCCTGTGGCCAAAGCAATCCCAGACACCAGTGCTCGCGTGATTTTTATCCTTTTTTCCCTCTTTCTATTTTTCTACTCCTTTTGAATATAAGAAATGAAATAAAGCGAGTATGCATTAATTAGTG
Organism: Radianthus crispa; assembly: GCA_015164035.2. Classification (NCBI taxonomy): domain Eukaryota; kingdom Metazoa; phylum Cnidaria; class Anthozoa; order Actiniaria; family Stichodactylidae; genus Radianthus; species Radianthus crispa. The sequence goes on from JAABNW020110555.1 coordinate 7,550, forward strand.
AGGATAATTTTCCCTTTTCGCATTTTTAAAGCTATCCGTGATGTAATGTGACTGTGAAAATGCTGTGCGTTAAGCCTGATTTCCCATCGTGCCTTGCAACCTTCCCAGAGGCCATCACAAGACAAAATGGCGGAAGGCGAAGGTGGTTGTTTTTGGTTTACAGAACTTTCTTCCAGGTCAAAACAAGCTCTTCGACAATGCATGGCAAAATGGGAATTCATAGAAAGAAAGTACAAAGAACACATGCTAAAGAATCCTGATTTTGCGTCAAAGATCGAAGCATCACTTCGACTTCTGTCGTATGTTTTACCTGGTCGTTTTGGGACATCAGAAGCACTAGCAGAACTCGTGTTCTCGGCCTCACAACTGCTAACTCTAATGCACGATGGCGTTTTCAGACAAGGAAAAGGAATTCGCATCTGTAACAGCGTCAAAGATGGTGGGAAACTTGTGTTGTTGTTGACGGTTGTGGAATATCTTGAAGTGTTCATCGAGCTTGGTGCCGAACGTGTTTTTGGGGAGGTTGGCAAGTGGGTGATTGTTGTTGTCTTGCAGATCTTCAAGGCAGCTCTTAAGTTATTCCTTTTGTTCCGTTACAAGTCGGGAATACAGTGTTCTCCACTTATTCCTCCCTTGGATCGCTCAGAAATACTAAAAAACAAAAAGGATGGCGCTGAAGAAGACAGTACTTCGACAGTAATTCACGAGACAAATGGTACTGATGATAAAAGTGAGGCAACTTCAATTCCAATATGGGAAGGTTCAAGGACCCAGCGTAGGATAAGAACCCTTACAGCTGTGCCAACTGATGGCTTTCGTTCATGGTCTCTCCCAAAGTTACCACAGGACAACACCAAAGGCAACCAACCATGTGTTCCAACAGAACTTTCCTCTAAAAGACTCCTCGGCGAAAGCCTCTACATCTCGCGACCCTTGATCCATCTGAGTAGTATGTTCATGTTTGGGGAAAAATCCTGGAAGCCTTGGATTCTTTCTTGTGCGACAGATGTTTCTTCCTTGGTTTTGCTTGGTGATGCAGCAGATTTGAATGCCGTGGAGAGAGCAGAGATCTCAAGAAGATCTTTACTTTTGCTGTTTTATCTCTTGAGATCTCCATTTTATGACAGGTACTCCAAGACAAGGGTGATTTGCATGTTGAGGTACTTAAGTCACACTGTTCCTGGAATCTCTTTGGTACTCACCCCACTCCTGGAATATCTACCAACGTGGCAGAAAATATACTTCTACAACTGGTCAACATGAATTCTAAGCCCAGGATGGTGGGGGTCCTTGTTGGGAATTCTGGAAATGACCCCTAAAAAAGACCCTGGATGAAAAGGGTTCTCCCCCTTTTATAAGGGAGTACCTCCCAGATTCTAAGAAAGAACAGGAAGATGCTTGTATGGTACAGAAATTATCATAAGTTTATTTGCCCCTCCCAGGGGGAGTAATTTGTAACTGGTAGCATATACCCAGGACTGTAACTAGGGGAAACACGGGGTACATCAGAACTTTCCCCCTACCCATTGTTTTACCTTTTGTATTGGGTCAGCCATAAGCTTAAAACTAAATAACTGCTCATGTACCAAAGGCAACTGACTATCTGTCATTTATAGCCAGGCTGAGATAGATGAAAAATACCAGTTTTAGTGGGGCAGGAGTATCAAGGGCACCTCTTACCACGAGTTACTTTGTAATCTTTAGCCAAGTTTTACCATGGGAAGATACTTTTGAAAAAATTGAAATACCATGAAACACATAAACAGAGAATTTGTTGGTTCTCTCCTGTGCTTTGAGGGTTTTTCTCCGGGTTCTCCTGTTAATTCTTCCCCTCATAAAAATCAACTTCTGAATTCCAATTCGATAATGGAACGAGGGTCACAGGTTTGTCAACTGCGGGCTATTAAATGCTACCCTCGTAAAACAAAGGCCACTTATTTTATTCATTTATTTAAACAGTTTTAATAAACTTGCAAACTAGTTAGAGATACAACTTAGGTACTCCTAACCTAGTAAAACCTAACTTAGTTACAATTTCACCTAGCAAAGCTTGCCTGGAGAGTCTGTAGGATCTTGTCTTGGTCTTCCTGCTTGATCTTGCTTGACTCTTGCTAATGCTAAGGCTCATTGCCGGATTTCAATTCGTGAGTGCCTGGTGTGAATCCCTTTGTACTGAGTGTATCAACACAAACCTCCCAAAATGAGAACGAGCACATCCAGCTTGACGGGGGGGGCGGGGAGGAATCGGGAGGAAATTAAATGAGATACTGTCACCGAAAATTACGAAGAAATGTATGGGATGTGTCAAAAATAGGACACTTTTCACTATTTGTCAAGAATTATATTTGTAAATTCTAGAGTTTTGGACTGGCTGTATATCTCATCCAATTTTACTCCGATTGACACCAAACTTAAGAGTTTGGTAAAGCTGATTGTGCTCTTTCTGATATTGTTAGTGTAGTTTTGATTCAGTATGAATAAAGTGATTCACCCCATTCACTCACGGTTTGAAATCTGACTTCATTTCAAAATTCCACCTCCCCTCCCCCTGCTAATTTCTGACAAGTCCCTGGAGTTGTATCACTAAAAATGCTTAATATACATAACCCCTAATAACCGAGTGCAAGGCCCATGCTGTGAGGTATTGACTAAGTTTTTTTCCACTGCCTCATGACCAGAAACTCGTAAGGGGGTTATACGCTATGCTATGGAATATTTGAATTTTGGCCCATGATTTTTTTTCATCAACTAACCTTTTCTTGCTTCCAAATCGTTCGTAACTAAATTTAAAGCTTATATTTCAAACTGACATTTTGAGATTCAAAAAACTCCCAAATTCTATAAAAACCTAGATATGTGACTGGAGCGGCAATCTTGAATCAAGCTTTACTTCCAAATATGGTATCAAAACTCCTAATGTGCTCATTTGAATATTCTGGAGCATGGTTCTGTACAATGTTACATGTTTGACCCCCTTTGTGAGTTTCTGCTCATGGCCCAATAGACCTGGACTTTGGCTAGTGTTTTCCCATGTCAGACTCTTGGGAATAAGATCCTTTGTTTAGTTGCATCCATATTCATTCATCTTCTGATGTGTAACTGTCGAACAAAAGGATTGAACTCTAGGGAATGATGTGATCTGAAATGGGAAAACATTAGGTCCAAACCAAGGAGGTCTATTAAGTTATCATGGCTAATGAAACTATCAAATTACCTTGCCATATATAACAATGTACTTATGTTGCTAGTGCAAAGTTAGGCCTGATTCATACGTTGTGCTATTCATGTGCCAAACCTAATAGTCTCTGTTTCAGGCACATGAAAGGCACGACTGCATTAGGTTCTACATGTTATACTTAGGCCTGATTCATATGTCTTGCTTTTCATGCGCTGAACCTAATAGTTGCTATTTGGCACATGAATGGCTCAACATATGAAACAATTAAGTTCGGCACAATCGGATTAGGTTCAACACAGTACTGAGCTCAACCGTGCCAGCCAAGCCGCACGGCAAAAGTTTGACATTGATTCAAATGTCGAGCTTTTGTTTTGCCAAACCAATTGTTGGATAGTGCAAAGAAAAAGTAGATGTTTTTGCTTTTTGTTCACCATATTTGTTTTTCTTGTTAATTGGTTCAACACATTCGGCATGATGTATGAATCAACGTCGATCTTATTGTAGCTGTTTTCAACCCAAAAAGGCTAGTAGGTGTGGCACATGAAAAGTGTGATGTATGAATTGGGCTTAGTCTAGAAAATCTTTGTTCATGGCCTCTATGTTCTGCCTGTAAGAGAGGATTTTTAATTAAAATGTGAAATATACTTCATCATATTTTGCAATTCTTATCTGACTAAGAAAATCTACACTTAACAGACCTAATCCACTGTGTAATGTTTTTTCCCCATTTCAAACCACATGTCATTCCCTAGAGTATCATTGTCCAATGGTTGTGCATGAGAAGACACATGAATATGGATACAACTCAATGTTTTCCCATTTCAGACCACATGTCATTCCCTAGAGTATCATTTCTTTGTCTAACGGTTGCATGAGAAGACATGAAAATGGATGAACCTCACAGAATGCCATTCTCTTGGGAATGACGTGGGCTGAAATGGGATAACACTATCACAGTGGATTAGGTCTATTAACTAGTTATAATTATTAACAGTTAATACTTGTTTTTTGATTGGTTTTGGTTCTATAAAGAGCAAAACCAATTTTTTTCAAGCCATAGTTGATCAGTTACACATCTATTTCCAAAAAGTTTGTCATCATGAAAGGCAATAGGTCATTCAAAGCTCCATGAATAAATGGAGTCACTTGTTTTATAACCTATCGCCTATAGTTCTTTGTCTTTGGCAGTGACAACCTGTAGAGTATCTAAATAGATACACATACTCTGTAATCATGTAAGATCTTCCAGACAGAAGAATCCAAAGAGTTATATTATAGTACATAGCTTATTCATTTGTAACGTTTAATAACTATCAGCATTGACTGTAGAATGTTTCTACTGGTGCAAGCCAAACCCCGTTAAGCATTCTCTACTGGCATACCCATAATACTTTGCAGTTTTGGGGGTAACTAGAGGACAAAACTGCACTTATTGTTATGTACACAGATGATCAGGAAACATTGCAAATACCTCATCTGATATCCAAATACAAAATGAAGCAAATAAAAAGGACAAAACTGCACTTATCGTGATGAAGGGTTGATCAGAAGATATTGCAAACACCTCATCTGATATCCAAATACAAAATGAACCAACTAGAGGACAAAACTGCATTTATCGTGATGAAGGGTTGATCAGAAGATATTGCAAATACCTCATCTGATACCCAAATACAAAATGAAGCAACTAGAGGACAAAACTGCACTTATTGTGATGAAGGGTTGATCAGAAGATATTGCAAACACCTCATCTGATACCCAAATACAAAATGAAGCAACTAGAGGACAAAACTGCATTTATCGTGATGAAGGGTTGATCAGGAAATAGTGCAAATACCTCATCTGATATCCAAATACAAAATGAAGCAACTAGAAGTAGAAAGAGATAAAATCTTCAAAAAAACTGTTGCACGTTATTCCCGGATGTACTTACCAGCAGTCCTTTCCCAAGATACGGCCTGATGCACAGTATTCCCGGATGTACTTACCAGCAGTCCTTTCCCAAGATACGGCCTGATGCACAGTATTCCCGGATGTACTTACCAGCAACCCTTTCCTTAGTGGACGAAAAAAGCGATCAAAAATTTCCAGCGTGCTAAACGAGCCTAACCAAATAGGGTTTTGACTTATCAGCGCACAGTTAGCCCAATTTAGATAAAGGCAAAATGTGAAAATAAAAATCGGAAAAAATCGATTTTTGCCATTTTTTAATTCAAGGTGTAGATAATGATGTCCGTAAAACGAGTGGGTAAAAAAAATCTAGAAAAATCAAGCAAAAACATTTTTTTCGTTTCGCGCGCGCATTTGTCTTCCTATGTTTTCCCCTATGGTATCCTAAATACACTACTCAATGCATATATACTGTTACAAGCAAGGGAGCACGTTAAAATGTTGTTTGGTGTGCAATTTCTTCTAGTAATTGCACAGGGAGCCCAAGCTATGAATCTGACATGAATTAGGGAAAAAAATAGAAAGACAAAAACTTAAACTTGTGTGGAGTGTGTCTGCGATTTAAACTCTGCTGATGTGGTATGTGTCACAGAGACTTGGCTCTCGGATGCTATACCAGACTCTGCTGTTAGTATGCAAAATTATGTCTTATTTCGCCGTGACCGTCCCACACATGCTGGTGGCATTGCAGCCTTTGTTAAAAGTGATATTCCCTGTAAGATCTTGTCCACCCCTATGCTGGTTGATTCTCCGACAGAGCTTTTATGGGTTCAGCTGCGCCCTCGTCGTTTACCAAGACCAGTATCTGTAATCCTCTTGGGCATTGTCTATCACCCGCCTCGCGCCACAGCTGACGATAATAATGCTCTTTATGACCATGTTCGTGAAACTGTAGACTCCTTTACGGTGATTCACCCTGATTGTTTGGTATATATAGCCGGTGACTTCAACCCTTCTTCATCCAACATATCTTCTGTGGTTTTTAAGCGCTCTTGTGGACTCTCTCAGATCGTTAAAGTTCTCACTCGCGACACTGGAACCCTTGATTGGTTCTTGACCAACTCGCCCAAGTGGTTTGAAGACCCCAAGCAGTTACCTAAAATTGGATCCAGTGATCATTATGGGGTGCTTGTCCAGCAAGGCAGGTCGAGAGCAAAACCAATGAAGCGCGCAGTTTTTCTTCGAGATACGAGGGACAGCTGCCTGAGATCGTTTGGTCAATGGCTAACCACACACACCTGGGATGAGTTTTTCTGCCTTGATTCCTGTCTGGATAAAGTTTCGCACTTTACTAATACTATCCGTGAAGCTATTGACAGATTCTTCCCTCTTACACGCACCCGTACTTATCAAGGTGATAGGTCTTGGGTAACACCTAAAATTAAGGCGTTGATACCCAAAAGACAGAAATGCCTGGCTCGTCATGGGAAAGATTCTCCATCGTTTAAGTGGTGGCGTAATAAAGTACAGCGTTCCATTAAGCAATGCAAGACTACTTACTACAACGCCAAGGTAAAAAATCTGAAAGAAACTCGTGCCGGGAAGTGGTGGAAAGAGATAAAAGATCTATCGGGCATATCCACCAAAGAGGGTCGCTGGTACTCCCAACTTGTTGAAGGCGATAACATTACTTCTGTCCCACAGTTATGTGAGCATATCAACGACTTCTTTGTTAGTCTCACTGCTGGTTTCACTCCACTTTCTCCCATTGATGTGTCGGACATCTACGAGAACAAGCAATTCCTCCCGAGTTCCTTGTGTCTTGTCGCGAGGCTTATATTGCCCTGCGGAAGACCAAAGTCAAGAAAGCGTCTGGTCCTGATGGCATCCCTAACGTGGTGCTTAAAGTGTTTGCCTTCGAGCTTGCACCGCTCGTTGCTGATATATACAATACCTCCTTGTTTGAGGGTGTCGTACCTCCATCCTTGAAGTGTGCTGTTGTGTCCCCACTACCAAAGCAGATGCC
>JAABNW020110666.1:0-43343 GCA_015164035.2 Radianthus crispa
AATATATTCTTTTGTTTCCCCTGGGCCTCGTTTTGAATTGCTTTGTCCGTGATCACTCGACCAGAATATCGAAAGTGCATGGGCTATTGTTTTACACAGCTTCGATTGAATGCTTTGTGACTGACCTATCTATGAACCATGTTCGTGAGAAGTGGTGGACTTTTTATTTATAACTAGCTCTTGAATCTTACACTAAATCTTGTAATTTTGGCATGCTTACATTTTGACTTGCTTAATTTTCTTTGTTTACGGAACTCAAAAAGTTAGATCACGGTGAAAATAAAGATGCTTGTTGTTGTTGTTGTTGTCTCTCCCCTCCCCTCTCTCTCTCTCCTCATTTATTTCCTCTGACCCTCATCCTCAAGCCTCAGTAAGCCCAACACTATTTTCGGAGAATACTCGGACCATTTTCGTTAAAAACTCGGAAAACTTTCAATTAGTACCCAGTCTCTTAGCCTTCCCAAAGAGCGCGGTATTCAAAATGGCGACCACGTCATGTTTTCTTTGTGTTTTAGTTTTTGTCGTGGTTTTTAGCTATTTACTCGCAGAAGATGAGCTTAAAATTCTGGATGATAATAGTTTTGAACATCTAACACAAGCTGCTACCGGCGCTACCACTGGAGACTGGCTCATTGTATTGTAAGTAAAAACAAACGAGCATGAAAGGACAGAGTTTTCGGAGCTTGAAAATCCTATTTGTATCGAAAAAAATCTAAAGATCATTACAAAAGAAATACTTCATTAAATTTATTAATAATTTTATGGTATGTAAGGAAATGGAAGACTTTTTGTCATCATCATCATCATGTATCATCATCATCATCATGTATCGTCGTCGTCGTTGTTGTCGTCGTCGTCGTCGTCGTCGTCGTCATCATCATCATCATCATGGGTGGCGTACGCTGTTAACGCGTTGTCTTGCGGTGTAAGGGTCGCTGGTTTGATCCCTGCTGTAGCCAGATGTGAGTTGAGTTTGTTTGATGTGTTGTTCTCTCCCTTGCCACAAGGGTTTTTCACCGGGTTCTCCGGTTTTCCTCCCTCCATAAAAATCAACATGTGAGTCGAGTGTTGTGTGTGCTAAAAAATAGAAATGTAGTGGTAGTGAGTGTGAGCGACAGCAGGTCCACATCAGCGAAAGCTGCCAGATAATCAACCAGCTTAAACAAATAAAAGATTATTATTATTATTATCATGCATCACCGTCATCATCATCATCATCATCACCATCATCATGATCATCATCATCATCATCATCATCATCATCATGATCATCATGATCATCATCATCATCATCACCATCATCATGATCATCATCATCACTACAATCATCATCATTATCATTTACAATTATTCTCATCATTAATGATTTAATTAATTGATTATCAATAGTACAAACAATCATGATGACTGTTCGCAATGCCAAAATGTTGAAGATATACTCATCAAACTGAGTGCCAAGTAAGTAGCTATATATTTTTTGATGTGAAAATATTTTTTTAAGTCCGTTTTTTTTACAGTATTTTGGTAAACATTCACCGATAATCACTATGCTTGAGGCTATCAACTGTTTGATATTATTATACTATTAATTCATGGTAGAAGCCAAAAATGAATGATTTTCCAACATCTCTTACACATGTTTCTTTGCTCATAGATTTCATCATAAGTTAAATACTGCAAAAGTACTGCCATCAAGCAAATGTAGGCATTATTTTTGCATTTTATTTCGTCATTCCTTAACTTTACCCTGCCTCCTTACCCCCATTCCCTCCCTCCACTTCCTCCCTCCCCCCCTCCCCTCCCTCCCCTCCCCCCCTCCCAACCCCCCTTCCAACCTCCCCTCCCTCCCTCCCTAACCAACCGATGCAACGGTCCTTTCGTGAATCTTCCATCATATTTGCCTGACCCCCAGCCGGGTATCTCGCCAAAGGCGTCCACCCCAGTGTTCCATTGAAACCTGACTAAAAATACTTTACTCGTTGCGTGATCTTTCGGCTGCACCAGTGATCTCCATAAGTAAAGCACTTGTCACTCCTTTCGTTTCTCTCTTTTTTCAGTGTAGCCAAACCACTTCGAAGTGCAAAGCTGCACGCTTCAGGATATTTACCGCCATAATAATTGAATAATATATTTAACTGGGATAACGTTGCGGCACATTAAGATGTTTATATTTTATGGGAATACGTGTATATGTACATATTTATTGGGAATTCTCTTTCTTTCTTTCTTTCTTTCTTTCTCGTATCATTATGGATCAGTAAACGTGCATAGTTTTGCCACTCAACAACCATTAACTACCAAGATAACCCGGATTAATTTTTTCACTTAATTCTAGAATTCAATAAAATCGGAACCGTCATTAAATTCTGTGCCATTTTAAGAAATACGAAAAGTACCTGACGCTCTTTTGTCGCTTGACAGTAAAGGTGCTAAGTCCTTCAAAAAACTACACCATAAAAAAGCTTCCAAAAAAAATTTCACAGTTACTTGATAACTGACACCTAGTGTTCTTATCGCCTTCACTGACGCAGCTTCTAAAATGGATTTTCAGTCCATTTTTAATGATAGAACTAAAGCCTCCAAGCTGGAGGTCTATAGATATCATTAAACGGCAATGGCCTCTCTCATCCGTAAGCTACGCTATCTCTGAGTAATTGTCAATAAGTTCCAAGGAATGTCCTTACTCAAAAAACCTCTTATGAACTGAATGTTCAAATCCTTTTACAATTAAAAAAAATTATTTAGGTACTACAACTTCTTAAAATATATATATATATATATATATATACATAAATGGTTTGATATTTTGAATGCACGATGTAGCCGGCGTGATCGAGGAGAATTGATATGTTCCGGATGTACAGCGATGCACCTGCTAAAATCATTTTAAGTTCTTCATTTGGCTCAGTTTGCGTGTCTTACCCTGACTCAGTGAAAAAACCAGAGAAAGCCGACAGGGCCTTTTAATTAGATACGCAGAGATCAAAAGCCGTACACTCACTTTAAGTCTATCTTTAATGGTATTACTATCGAATTGTTTTGTAAACATCTGAAAAGTGATTCGTATGACTAGTGATGTCAAACACGATACGAAGATCTTGTGACTGGTTGGCGACTATCACCCGTCAATACATTTAGGAGATTCGATACTTTTTTTGTTTCCAGCCCTGTAATATTTCTTACATACAGTGTAACCTAAAGAGTTGTTCAACGCTCATAAGTCGTTACATTTATCCCAGGTTTTTCTTCTGAAAGCCCGTCCCTTTGATAAAACTCCTAAAAAGCTATCGAGTTCTCTAGAAGTGAGCCTTTTATGTTATCTTGAAGCCGGTCTAGAAATAATATCCGCGCTACAGTCTTTCAGCCTCAGATATATCAGAATATATAAATGCTGTTTCCGGTCATTCGAAAATAATATAGAATATCCGTGTTTTTGAGATAATTTTTTTCTAGCAAAAGAAACAACGATGATACCTTTTTCGATGTTGTTGGAGGTGTCTGGTGTCAGTACAGGATTACCAAAACTGGAACCGTTATATTAACTCTTCGCTTTTCTCTTCTCTCTCTCTGTTTTTTTTTCTCTTCTACTTTTCTTCCTTTTTATTTATTTATTTTTTTCACTTGTCTATTTTTCTGTTCCATTTCTTTGCCTTCTTTTTCTTGGCTCTTCTGCTCTTCTATATCAAGTGACCCTTCTCTTCTACTTTTTATCTTTCTTTATATTTTCACTTCTCTATATTGTTTTTGTTTCATTTCTTTGCCTTCTTAACTGCTCCCTTTTTGCCCCTTTCAAGTCTTTTGTCACACTTTTTTTCACCGTTATGCCTCTTTTCCCTGTTATTATGTCATTTCTTTTCTTCTACCAAAGTAGTTTAACTTTGATGCTCAAAGGTTTTCAAAAAAAAAATTCAAAAACGTTTCGTTCGCAGTTCACAGCAATAAGTCTTCAAGCTAAAAACGGTATCTCAAAAGATACAATAGTCTAGTCCTACAGAATCACGCAAAATCTAGGTCCATTCCACTCTCTCCATTCCCGAACCAAATGCCTATTCCATTCCAGAATTTCCATCCACTTGGGAGACATGATAATAATGGTTGTGCATCGACCAACCAACTGTACGCCTATAATCTATCGTACCCAGCGCGTTTATTTGCTCTCCATTATTCGTGGAGAGTGAAAGATACCGGATACTATGAGATCGCACACAGCACTTTAGTTCTTTGTTTGTATTCAGTCGGCCAGGCGTTCTTACATTTTTCTTTGTCGCTTCGTTTACTCACCATTATTGTAGTTTACAATAAAATTTAGCAGTGTACATAAAAAAGGCAAACCCGATTTGATATTAATCTGTTTACATCTTGACAAACATCTGCTGCTCATGTAATTTTTACTCGATTGTTAGCTGGAGTTCAAAATCGGGCAAACTCTCTTCAAGAATGGTTTACCATCCTCTTGCACTGTCGCCTTTGCCCGAGGAAATCAAGTTTCTTTGTTTCCACCGCTTTGTTTAAAACAAAAAGTTTATTTGCTAAATCGTATCGCATTCTCAAAACTATATCATTTGGAATTATTTTGAAAATAAATTCTCGTGAATTTGTCTTTTCGGTTCAGTTTTTATTTATTTCATTTTGCTGAGTAAAATTTCGATGACAAAAACGAGTTGGATTGTGACATGCACGATGACATAGATGACTGGGATAGGTTTGTTTGTTAGGAAATGTCGGCAATTCTCTGGCTTATCGATTGAGATAATTTTTCTTATTCAATTAGTAATCGCTAGTTTTCTTCTCTACTCATTAAAAGATAATCTTATCAAGTAGTCTTACTTCTTAAACGTAGTAGTTTTTCATACACGGTTTTCTTACAACATGAATTTTTAAAAAACATTTCTCTTTAAAAATAGAATATGGTAAAATTATCCCTGTTGGGTATAGAAATAATTTAGAGAAGAAGTTCCACGCATTCTCGCGCGCAAGCACATGACGCACGTACTAGAAACGAGTTCACTCGCGCGCATGTTGTTTTCTCCTCCAACTCGTTAGGACACACCTCGTAGACCCATTATGACGTACTCGTTGTTCATTTTCCGCCCACCACTGTTCACAGCTGTCAATTCACTTCGCTTTATTTATATTGATACATTGATTCCAATCACACAATGCACATATGAAACAGCAGCAAAAGGTGGATGAAAACCATTAAAGAAATACAGTCCTATTCCCTTGGGTATTTGAGTTTTTTTCGTTTTGATGTCGTGTTTGCTTCAAGTAGCTTATCAATGCACCAAACCATGTTATCGATTGAATCAATAAAGTTTTCATGATGGTGGTGGTCTCAATTGGCTAGCTTTAATGGCCATATTATATTTACCGCCAAAAAACCGATACTTAGAAGAAGCTGTAGCCGCTTGCAGTCTAAAAGCACAACTCCTTTGTATTAGAGCTATTCAATACCATCAAACTGACAAAAAACACATTCGCAAGTTTGAACTTCTGTTCTTTTAAATGCTCAACACAAAGACTATAAATTATGGCCAGCTTTTGTGTTTTTTTGTGCGTCTTTTCTTTTGGAAAGCAGGGGGCGCTCGTATCATCCACGTGTCGCCTGCGGGCATACCTTACCCGTCCAAATGGGTAATCAAGAGCGCGCGAAAACAAAGCTGATTACAGGCGCGCGGCAGGAGTACCTTTCAAGGTGGAGGAGGATCCCCCTTCTCAATTTCCCGTGTCTCATGAACAGAAAACTAACAAAACCTTATTAACGGTCAATAGAGAATGCACCACAAAAGACTACTCGACTACGAAATACAATCTGTTTGCTCGGCTCCAAATTACTGGGGGTAGAGGCGTTTCATCTGATATCATTCGTTCATAACTGTGACTTGATTTGAAAACTAATTGTTCAGGAAAACCTAGCCATTACCGACTGTTCATTTGCACCCTTATATCTTATGCAATATGCTTGTTTTGTTCAAGGCATAATTTCTGAAATATAATAGCAGTTTACGTTAAGTAGACTAACACAACTTTGTATAATGCCTCTATAGCCGTAAAAACTGTACTTGACTTGATTTCTTGCGCTCTCTCCCACCGTAAAACATTTCTTTATGCACTTATAACTTCATTTAAAAACTTAGAATAGCACGTTTGGCCTAAAATGTATTCTTAAAGGTGATTTTTTTTTACATGTTAGTGCTTATTGGAGCTTCTCAGTTCGTAGGTACTTTGGTTAAGTCCACTCACGTCAAGATTTTGTTGATATTTGAAATCAAATGTACTCAAGTATGAGAAGCCGTGAATACATATCCGGTATCTAGCGCCTAAATGAATCCGGTAACTTTGACAATTTGAAACTGAGCTGATCACAGATCGACTAACTAACAGAAAACACGTGGCTCTTAGCGAGTGAAAGCTGGTTCTGCTGGAGAAACATAGAGGTTCTTAAAGACTCCAAACGAGTTTTAAAAACTCATTAGTCCAAGGCGTGATAATGCAAAAGGAAGCGAGAACAAATTGGGTAAAAGCATCAAGCATCAAGCACGTAGAAGTAAAAGAAAGCATGTGTTTTGAGACAGTTTTTCAGGACTGTCACTTGACTAATAAAAGCTTACTTTGAGCTGTTTTGTTTTGGGCTCGTCTGCCTTTCAATTTGTGTTGTTTGCGCCTGAAATCAAAGTTAGTGTTGGTCGTTTTCTATTTCATTGCCTATCATTTCCTAAGGTATAATCAGGGCGACGGTTCTATTGCAGCAAAACTGTGAGCTAACACTCATATTGGACTAATCTATAATCACTCATTTTTCTTTGTAAAACATAGTACATTTGGCGTTAAGTGACAGTGAAGAGAGCATTGAGGATAAGATAGATTGCCATATCAAGACCGCTTATGATTAACTTTCCTTATCAACCGTGCTAGCTGTCCTTCGTCAGCCGTGTTATTTCAGTCAACACGAACTTTTCCAAAACTTCCTGAGTCTTTTTCTTCACAAAATAAACCAAAGTCTTAATTGGCAGGATTTCTCAGTAACCCGCCAAGCGTGTTTTGCTTTTCTTCAAGCGTTCTGGGGTACAAATCACAAGGAATTATACTCCACTCGTTTGATTAACAGTTTTGATACAGAATGCAATATTCAAAGTCACCCCACTGGGAAAATATTACAAAAGAGGAAGGTTGTGTCGAAGCCTTTGTTTCTTCAAAGGAAAGATAATCGTCTAATCTTAAAACTCTAAGCTCGATTTAATCAGGAATCTGGGAGAGATAATTGAATTTCTAAATTGAAGAAGAGCTAATTTGAGAGCTATCGGTAAATGTCGTGTCCATAGAAACAAAAAAAACTCCGACAACAACAACATGGCGGTTCAAGCGCCAAACTGGTCGATCAAAACCAAGGAAAATAAAAAGAAATCTATTGATCGAGAGTTAGAAAAAAATATTTTAGATCTTTTTTCATATTGAACGGTTTAATTTCCCCTTATTAGAAGATTTAGAGAATTCCTAATTTAGAATCTTTGAATGGTTTGAGTCGTTTAATTTAAAACTAGCGCTGATTGGCTGCTGCGAGGCTAAACATTAAATAAGACCTCATGTGATTGGTGCTATACATTTATCGCCTTATGATCTGAGGTTGAAGTTTGGAATATGCGAAGATGTCGAAAAGGATCAGTCTGTACTTCAATCTATGAAGGAAAACAGAAACAGTTGAGCAAAAAAAACTTTGAAATATTCAGAAAACTATTTTGAAAAAGTAATTTTCAAAGGAAGTTTGAAGTCTCAACTAAAACTAGCAAAATGTGTGAAACTTTACAACTTGGATTTCCTCCATAAAACTGAAAGTTATAAACATCTATTTTGATAACAAGTTTTTAATGTACTCGTAAAATAAATATAAATAAACGATAGGAAATTTTTCTGATTTCTTAAGATAACCTATGGTTTGACAAATTTATGGCGGGCAGAAATGATTCCTTTCATAAGAAATATATTTTCATAACTTTGTATCTTTGAACTGTAACATAATTAAAAACATGAAACCAGAAACTCATGAAATTTCGAGGGGATTTTAAAGTTTGAAAATAATTGGAGGGAATATGGGTACGAAATATTTGATTGGTTTAATAAAAATAACACGAAAAAGTTTTACGTTTCATTTAAGTACGAGTTATTAATGATATTGGAAAGGACGAAAAAAGGATCGTTATTTCAGCTTTGAATATAATTTTTTAATCATTTAGTAACTTGGAGTAAAAAATATACTGAGCAACTCTCTTTAGTTGTAATAATTTCGTTGCTTAGATTAACATTTCCTTCGTTCAATTTCCCTTTATCTCTAGTGATCGTGTTAGCTGGAGGCTCCTAGTGCTTTTCAATTAATCCCCAAGAATTATAAGTGACAAACTCGACTGTGTAATAAATGAATGGTGAAAATTCTTAAAACTTTGATGATCAATGCGTGGTTCTTTCAACTTTCCACCTCTATGAATGAATTTTCTACGAAGACCCTTTCCAAATGGTCTCTGAAATAGTAGTTGGGAGTTTAACACACGAAAACACAAGGCGGGATATTTTTGTATTTTACTCCTCTCGTTTTTATTGACATAATTTTATTGACTTTGTCGCCAACAAGTCAAGAACACGACGCAAGAGAATCATTCAAGTCAAGTTTCTATGTCCAATCATCCAATATATATAAATTTCATTAGTGGGGATACGCCATTGTTGGGTTTTCTATTGATTAATCCATTTCACGAAGTGTCAGAGGTATCAAAATGACAGTCAAACAAAGAGAGTTTTTCGATAACAAGGAACTTTTTCTCTCTTTGTCGTTATTTTATAATAGTTTTTGGAGTAATTTTTTCAACCACAGAAAAATAATTTTGGCTTCAAATTAAGTTTTAGTCAGATGAGATTTTTCTTTCTTTCTTTCTTTCTTTCTTTCTTTCTTTCTTAATAATAATCCAGTTCTTTTTTCTTCATGGAGAAAACAAAGCCCCCCCCTCCGAAATCAACTCTAAGTGTTAAAACATTTGGTGAAGGAAGGCAATAAATACAGCACCAACAGTATTTCAGCTTAGTTCAAGTAAAGGTACCTCAAATGGTTAACATAAATTTTTAGAACATTTCTAATCGAGAAATACTTTTACGAACACAAACCATCGATAAAGAACGGGCTGAAGAGACGACTTTTTCCTTTAGCCATCGTTTTTTTTACCATGCAACACTTTTCACTAAATTTCGTCATCGCGATTTTTTCCTTCAAAATCTACTCTATAAAAAGGTGAAATGTAATGTACTTGAATATTCAGGTGGGAATGACAAGAATGATCCTTATATGTATTGGACAAGAAGGTGGAAATATCCTCTCGAAGTTCAGCCAAGGTCACTGGCGTCATCACACGCGACACGTGCTCGTCACATCAATGACTAACTGCTCTTTTTCTTCAGTATTTATTACTTTGTTGATTCATTTTGATAGTTTCTTCCTTGACTGCTTGCTAGCTAGATTAAAATACTCGCCTTATCTCAGATATTTCATTTTCGTCTCCATCAAGTTTCTGACTATATATATCATATGTTCCCTTGAGTATTGTGTATTTTTCTAGTGTGTTTTGGAAATGATCCCACAAATTGAGAGAACTGTGTAATTCCATGAAATTATACCACCTAAACAGCGATAAAAACTAAAGATATCGCTCCATCTCATATCATAAACTCACTGTGTGCACACTCGTGCCGTGCGCGTGACGTGCAAACCCTGCGTGATAACACGTTCGTTTGTCTGCCCGTGGGGTAACCGTGAGCGTGAAGTATCGAGTCAATCCTTCAGTTCAATAAAGAGTTGTGAGTTAAGACCAAACGTACAAAAACAATTCTCACGTTCTCGAAGTAGATGGACTTCAAATGGCATGCACCAAGACTTAGCTCACCATGGCAACGTGACGTTACCATGGAAGTACTTGATGTACTGTGCTATTCCCTAATTGCTCTGCATTATCAGATTGAGTCGAGGATTTGTTGACTTACACCAGATGAAAGTGAATACTTTGGAAGGCTCTTATTCTGGTTTGTACAAATAGAACAGAAACTGTAATTGACAGATAGTTGTTTCTGTTGAATTTATCTGGCATTATTAAAGCGTTCTTATCGGAGCCCGTTGCCCTTTTAAGGCTCAGTGTTCGGTGGTCGGGTTCTTTTGTTCTCAGAATGCTAAAGTCTCAAGAGACCACGCTAACCTTATCTATCGGGATCTTTCTCGAGCTTTATTGAAAAAAATATATAGGCAGCTGATGCGTTGAGCCCCAGCTCATGTCTAAAACGAGATCCACCCACGTGATCATGAAGAGCGTTGCCTTAGGGACGACAAGCCCATACCACGTAAGTCTTATTAGTCCCAATTACGGTGACGTAATTCTTAGCTAATGGTCTAATGAGAAGCGTTGTCATTGCTCTTTTTGACACAAGACGTGTTGTTCATGTTGGTGGGCTGCATATTACTATCCCGTCCCATTTTGATTAATTCTCGAGTCACCCCAGCACCAAGGCGTCAAGAGTTCTGGAGCTTATCCCGAACCTTCATCAAAACTGAATTTTGGCTTCCACCTCGGGTTCTGATTTAATTTGTCTTTCATTGATATTAGTCTAAAGTTATTTTTTTAGTTTTTGTTTTTTGTTATATGCCTATTAGATTGTTTTGGGTAGGTCGGAGTGCCACAGAGTTGCGTAACGTGTGGGACCAGGCTAATCAAGTCAAAGATTTTTCTAGTTGGTGTTACGGCTTTATTACGATTCGTTTAATCTTCCAAGTGAAAGTGTTTTTCCAATTGCTATTAGTAAGGAACGTCTAATAGCCTAAGCAGCTAGATCGAATAGTGGGCTGAATTGGCTTAGAAAACAACGCAGTGAAAACGTAAATGTTGCTTTTATATTGTCATTTAGTTAGGGTAACATTATCAAACGAATAAAATGGGCATTTCGTGGGTGAAATAAGTTTTTGGAAATCAAGTTTGAACAATAATGGCATTAAAAAAACAGCAGTGAAAAAATAGTTTCTTCTATTCTTCGACATTTAGCAGTAAGGGTATTGACACTTCGATATGTTTGATTCCTTTCTTGCTTTTTCGGATTACTTTCATTCTTCTTTGTCTCATTCTTTCTTTTCGTTCTAAATGTTTTTTTTCTTTCTTTCTTTCTGTTCTCTCTTTTCTTAGTTCTTTCTTTCCTTTCTTCTTTCTTTCATTCTTCTTTCTTTCTCACTCTCTTTCCATCAGCTTGTTTCTTTTCTTACTTTTTTCTATCACTCTCTTCTTTCTATCATTTCCTTCAGTTCATTCTTTGGTCATTCTTTCCTTCTTCCATGTATTTTTTCGGCTCTCTCTGCCTTACTTAGCTGGAGATCCTTCCCAGTAGACTGCAGGTCTACCATCTCCATCAATGGTATTCACATGTCTTTTTCTCAAGTACTCGTGAATGACAGGTCATCCATGGCAGATCGACTGATGGAAAGCGCCTCAGAGATGGGCTTTAATTGTATCATCTTTTGACTGATTTAAGTTTTCTAAGTGTCTCTGTAAAAGAAACTAGCCAAACTATAAGCACATCTCCACCATTATACAAAAACTAAGATCCACTTTCACAAGTGGAATCACAGCGTCCTGATTCAAATTCCATCTACAGTGCACTCAAAACTAAGGAGATACCTCCTTTAAAAAAAACTCGAATAAGGACCAACCATTATACACCTAAGTCAAGAAACGCAATCTCACTACAGTAATCACAGTACCTAGTTGATTTTCGCCATTCATAGTACCATCATTTTTATGGATTGTGGGATAGCACCCTACTTGGGACCAAATCAAGTATATATGATCCCTAATGTTCTAAGTGAACAACAGAGTATTTGTGGAAGCCATTATCCTGAGTGATACAGTTGTCTTATTTTTAATTCAGACAAACGGAACATAAACATCACGTTTGGACTCCTATTCGCTTTCCCTCATTTTCTGTTTATTATCACTTCTCATTAATACCTTTTTTTTTAACTTTATTAGTCTTGACATTTTACGGAGTAATTTGCAAGTTTTAAATATTTACTGGCTTAAATGTTGTAGGAAGTTATCGGTGGTGACTCGGATTGCAATTTATTTGTTGTGTGGGCATTTGATTATTGTCTGGCACAGAGCAAACAAGTCTAACGTTATTGTATGGCTTGTGGAGCTCTAAGAAGAGAACTGACATCAGTCCTGGAAGTAAGTACTGGCTGTGTTTATTTCGTGTTTCATTTTGCGAACCCAAAGCAAAGTGAATGAGATTCCCGCCATCTCCAAAATGCATGGCTTTCTAGATATCTAAAGTATCTTAGTATATCATAACAAAGCTGTGCTATAGGTGTTCATTTCTATCAATCAATTCCTTTCTGTCTAAGAGGATTCTATGCGTTCGTTAATATAACTATCTATCAAATATATCTCATTTTTCCCCCATCACACTGGGAGTGGTTTCTAGTTGTCTGTCTGTCACAGACATTATATATGCTATAGGGAATTCAGCTTCAACGGTCCTTACTCTGTCTGATCAACTGCTATATTTCTTTATATGACTATTTATTAAACATATACTTCTATATATTTTTTTTCTATCATGCCGGTTTCCAGTTGTCTGTCTGTCACAGATAGTGACTACATTGCTGTTCAGAACCATATCTAAGTATCACATTCCGTCTACGCATGGATGGGCTTCTGTGTTCTTATTTTTTGGTTTTTGATATTTTTTGAAAAAAATCTTAACACCAATGATATGTTTTTCATTTTGGCATATTCAGCTTCTGTCTGTCACAAATCGGTTTTACAATACCTCATTCAGAAGAATCTCAATTGTAAAATTTTGTATACATACGTGACCTTTGCGCCGGCTATACTGAACATCTGTTTCGGTATACAGTCTTTTGTCCACTTTAATTTCTCCTATTCTATTTCGTTGATTCATCGTTTACCACAGTTTTCTAAAGCCGTAATCATTAATCATGTTGACCAAGGAGTTTTCAGAGAGCTCGTTATTTTTTTAATTGCCCTTTGAGTTATTGATCAATTCATGTGTGAGCGTGGCGATCGTTTGACTGCCCACCCAATAAATGGTTAGATCGTCAATTTTTCTTTAGATTACATGCTGGGGGTGTGTATAATGCGCAATAAAGCCGTGAGGTTCACTGATGTACAGGATTGTGTAAAAAGCAAAGGCGATTCTTTGGAAAACTTTGAAAGTAATTTCGAAAGTGCCGGGCTGTGTAAGCTAGTATATTACCTGTTTACTAAGTTCCTGTCTTGTATTTATCCATTTTTGTTTTTCATGTATTTATTTATCTTTCCATTCATCCACTTACATAACCATCTATCCACCGATTAAGCTCCAAAAGCACTCATCTATTTACCCCCACCTAACCATCCACTTATCCATCAATCCACCCATATGACCCATCCATCCACACCCCACACCCCACCCACCTAGTTCATAGCTAATTCAGCTCTAATCCTTATTCATTTATTCATAAAAGTTTACCTACAGAATCATCACTACTCCTAGTGAACACATTTGACGATGAACAGTACAACACGCACTCAGTAGAGTCGTTTTCGTATGAGTGAGAAACCTTCACGGTTACGATACGTTACGGTTAAGGCAGGAATTTCGAATGTTTTTATCGAGATTACGATACGGATACGGTTACGATACGGTGCAGTACGTTTCTCACTCATACGAAAACGACTCTATTGTAGCTCTCACCCAGAATTTCTAACAAAATTTTTGTTCATTTTTAAAGATTTTTCTGGGCGTTGCAGTTTTGCTGGTTCTTCTGTTGTTGGGTCGCATTTGTGATTTCGTAATCAGCCAATAGGTTGTCATAGCACATCGTAGATTATCACTATATTATATCAAGTGTTTCGCCTCTATAAGCCGAATAGCACCTGAATTCAAAGAATGGCAAAAGCACTTGTATCAAAGGGTCAGTGAGTTTACCGCATGTCACGATCAACGGCCCCTCGAATCGATCATGTTTTGCCAGCGCGCGACAATGGACTGACTACCAGCTAACGACTCCACTTTATGCATCAAGTGCAAATATAAATCACCTTTAGGAATAACCCAGGCAAGCTGACATCCTCGAGCGATTTCTAATCTTTTATCAAGAGATTATTAAACGCTTTTCAGATTTTGGGTCTCTTTTTAACCAACTTTTTTGATTTCGTCTAGGATGCCACTTGTGTCGCGTTCGCTAATCAATTTGCAGTTCATATTCTTAGCGGCCTTTTAGAGAAGGATATATAGGGGTTTTCGCTTCTTTGTATTGATATTTATAAACCTAGGCTTGGACTCAAACAGGATACGGAGTGACGGGTCATTCACTATGTTTCCTAGATTCGGCAAATTATACTCTCAAATCCGAGTTCGGCTCCGCCACTTCTTCAAGATTTATCGTCGGCCGACTGCACAGTTATTCTATTGTGAACTAATCGCTAAGTCTCTAAAGAAATCACAATTAGACTAGCATAAACAAAGCAATTTCTCTTTCTGTCCATCTACCTGTAACTATCATGTGATAATCTCATGTCCAAAAAAATATGACGAAATCAGCCGGTCAAATAATCCAGGCACATCTCTCTAGCTTCTCTATATTTCAAGGTGAATCGCTTTCTCATAAGAAGTTCCTTTCTTTATCTGGTGTTTTGATTCTGTTGATCTTGAATGATATTTAGTTGTTAACTGAGAGTTGCTGTCTATAGTTGGGTTTTGAGTTTTCTGGTTTATTAAGTAATGTTTTTTAACGTTTTTGGGAGAAGTTTTGGGTCGTGGTAGAGAGTATTACTTTTGAAGAGGAATGCAAATACACAAACTAACTTTCTTGGCAGATGTAACTACTAAAGTGATTTCTTTTTCTTCTCTGTTCAACGAATCATCTCCTACGATCTCTTTCACTCTTTGACTAGAAAAACAATACAGATCAAAGAAATTATTTCACTGGAAAAATTAGAATACCAATAATAGACTAATCAATGAACTAACAAAATGGTTCATAATATATAATTAAGCCAACGTGTGAAAGCTGAAATTGTTCTTTTTTTGGTAAGAGCAAATTCAATATACAATAAATCAAATCTCAGAAATCGTTAATGACTAGAGTTTTATTCTATGGTGTTGTCGCGAGCTCCGGCTACCAGATTGCAAGTTAGAGATAATCGTGATAATTATTTGGCCAATATTGTTTACTTCAAAATCGTCTAATAGTAAAAAGAACTTCGAATATAATTACAACTTCCCGGTTGGTTTGTCCAGTAAAACAATTCTTTTATCGCCGATTCTAACATGGAAAGAAAAAGGTATTTTCTTCAAAGCTTTTTGATATTTTATCGGACATTTTATATTCCAAAACGAAAACAAATTCTTGGCAGAGGTGAGGTTTGATAGAAATGGATTTTACACTGCTCTTTTTCTTGTTATCGATTAATTCTAAATCAGAATCCAGCGACTTTCAGAACAAAATTGCACGTTTTGTCTTCGGTAATCTGATATATTTTTATTAGGGTATTTTTGATCAATTTCTGGTCTATCGTAGAGATTATTCAACTAGTAGATAATGGCTTAAAACCGATTAAATTCTACACATGGCTTGTCTTACAAAATGTTAATGACTGAGATAAATCCTTTTCTTACGAGAATTGTGCCGAATAATCCACTCCAACCCAAAAGACCACTGAAAAATACCTCTTAAAACAGCCTAAATTTGCACTCGATTTTAATTTATTCGAGTTCTTTTCTGAATGATAGACTAGATCAAACTGAGAAGGCAATTAGATCTTTTTCAGCACGGCCTGACAATAGAAGATCCCCAGTGATATCGTTATAATGCTTTTGATATTTAATTGATGGCCGTCTCGAGTCGAATCAAAATCAAATCTAGTTTTGGTCGGTAATAAATCGAGTTTGTCTACTCCTGCTCTTTGTTCACTCATACGCCTATTATATTGTTATCTGAACATCGAGTTGTTTCATTGCGCGCGGCTTTTATTCAATGGCAGTTTAAGACCATTCATGACCATCATTTATTCCTCTCCCTTGACTGACCCAGAAAGAGCTTATCCTAATAACCAGATGTTTCTATTTCATAATCCAGACCTCTAGCAAATCATTTTCCAAATACAGTTCCCCTAGAGAAAGAAGTTCAAACAAATTACCTCTAATCCTGAAATGACTACCTTGGTTTCTAAAAAAGACTTGGATTTTCGGCAAATTCCCCCCTCAAGTTTTGAGCGCAAATTTCAATCGCTGCTAACAGTCTACTACGTAATCTAATAAGCTTTCCTAAGTTTCTATTTATCGACGCCTACAAGTCTCTGCGCTCTATCATCAGCGTTTTTGTTGTGATGTTGTGAGCTGTGATTAGAAATTGAACTCCTTTTTGCATCAAGACTTTCTCGGTTTCGTTTAACACAGTGTTTGGTCTGCTAATAAGAAGGTAAGGCCAGGAATCGCAACCGTTTTCACATACAGACAGCCTATCAATGAATTACAGTTAAATAGTATATAATCTAAGGAAGTTCTCCACTATATTTTTTTAATGATTAAGCTTACTGGAGAAGGGGAGTCTCAATCGTAATCATCTCTGTACCTCTGCCACTTGGCTAGAGTCGAGTCTTTGACAAAACGAAGTGTAATCAAGTCAAATAACAAACAGAAAAGAGCCGGGAGAATTGTTTGTGTTTTGTCATAACTCCACAGACCTGCGCCAACTATCATTGCAAACTTAGTCAGTAAATACCCAATTCTTTTTCCTTTATGGCTGATCAAACATCGAGCCTGAGAATGCTAATTGCCTTAAAGAAAACCATCATAGAACCAATTTGCTATTGTATTGGGATCATTTTGTATGCCACCAAATGACTCTCTGACAATTCGTTAGGTCCAAGAGGGTAGCCTTCTAGATTACTTACAGCACAAAGCGGCTCTGTCAAAATAAATTAAATAAATTTAATCTAATTTAATTAAATATTCTATGCCTCTTAATTTTGATAATATCCGAAAATAGTGCGTACTGTGATCACCCAGTGTGTCTTTTACACTTGTGAAGTGGCCGTGTGAACTATCTGACGGCCGCAACTGAACCCAATACCGCCTGGATTTTTCTTTTTTTTTCCTTCGGATGTTCCCTTTTTTCCCCGTGTTGATGGGAAAAGAACAAAGCACTTGGTATATTTTGTGTTTGGCGAATCGCGCGTGGCGGGGGAGGTCGCCGCATATAAGGCCGGCCACGCATGCGCACTGGCTTTTCCAACAGGTGCATTTCACAGTGTGTCGTGTGTTTGCTCTGGTTTTAATTTGATTTTCGCAGTAGTTTTCTGTTAACTTAAAGAGAATAACGACGAAATTTAAAAGACTTCAAATTGAATGTTTTGTGAAGAAAGGGCCGGGGTATTTCGAAGGCTAAATATATTGTTGATAGCATATCAGACACAAAGAGACTAGGATACGGTGATATTTCTGTCGGACGAGTGATTCACCCCTCCAATGATGTGGAACTGTTTGGTGGGTGACAAATCCTTGACTAAAGACTATGCCGAGCGCGTGCTGCTTTTTTCTTGAGTATTGCTTCTGCTATAAGTATCGTATCTTTAATTCAATTTTCACGATAAACTTCTCTCGAAAATGCCAATCAAAATATCTACATTGTGAGAAGAAGCTGCTTTTTTCTGAATGTGACAATGAAGTTAAGTATCGCTTTTATGAAGGATCCTTTCTCTAGCTGGGGTTATTAAATTTTTTAAGTTTGACGCATTGTCAAAAAAGGGATTAATATGCAGTATTGGAGTAAGGAAAGGCAAGCGTTCTTACAGTGTTTTCCCTTTTCTCAGTCAACCGTAAAGTGTTATATTACGTAAGTTCAAGGCAAGCAAAGCTTCCAACCGTAATATCGTCAACAACAATACAAAAAAGCATCGATAATAATTTTAATTTGCCCATAAGATCAAATGTTCCTCGATAAGCGCCCTCAAAACGGACCGTGAGTATGGGGGGCCAATTCTTGTTGCGAATTCAAAATGTAATTATAAATATTCCTAGCGGGCTCTCGCCTAACAAGCTAAAGTGAGTTTGGGAGGTGAAATCGGCATGATTCTCTTCAACTCTGCAGTTTATTTTTGCAGGGACAATACCCTGGTCTTATTAGAGAAATAATCAACAAAAAAGAAAAGGTAAACGAGTGTTGCAGCTGCTGGTTGAGAAATTTTTCTCAACTCGTGGCGACGGAATATCTAATGCCTTACTAGCCAAATCACCTGGTCGGTAGGAGCGCTTATTAAGACAAAGCGGACGCTTTAATGAAAATATAAAAAATAATAATTCCATTTACCTCGTCACATTTTCCTCACGAGAAGCTAGCGAACAATTTCGAAAGATTTTCTATGGAGTCCCATACACCATTTCTAGATCCCGAACACAAATCTAACTTGAAATACACAGTGTTTGCTGTCTCGTATTTTTAGAACACAGCCATTATTAAACGTCCACCTCTTTGAAAAAAAAAAGATACGAGTTTTCCAAGGAATTGAAGACAGAGTAATTGTAGTATGAGGGCCATTTGGAAGTATCGAGGCAGAGTTCTAGATTCCGCACCGCACTGCCGTGTCGGGCCACGTAAATGGACTAAAAATGAATCCGATGCATTCGAACTTCAAAGTTTTCCTACAACATTGTGTTAGCCAACCAAATTTGATCAAAAAGCATTGTTTTGTCGAAGTTCTGACCTATTTATTTAAGCATATAAGAAAGTTTTTAAACAGCCCATCAAATCATATCCGTTTATCAGGGATCTACTTTTTTTGCCAAGGTAGAAAAAGCGAGAATTTAAAGATCGCTTTTATAGCCCAAGGCTGCGAAATATAAGTTGGTGTGCGGGTCGAGGCGACGGACTGGTTTCAGTTACAAAATCTACACCCTTTAGAACTCGTAGTAAGAGGCAATCATCAAAGAGAAGTTGTTTAGATATGTAGAGCGTTTAAAGACTTCTTATCCAACGACTATTTCTGGCCTGACGTAGACGATAAATAGTTGGTCATTTTGATTTTATCGATGATAAATCGAAACTCCCTCTTCCAAGCAGCTGCAGACGTCATTCTACGTGACCGTTAACAGTTTTTCCTAAGACTCTAAGCCTGAATTTCACCAATATCTTGATCTCCAACTCTTTTGTACCTAGAGAAGCGCTCTTAACACTGTTCCCCATTACCAAAAACTACCTTGTAGGGTTCATTTAGGAGTAGACGAAGCAAACAAAAAAAGGTAAGAAAAAAAGACTGAAAAAAAAATGATCGATTCGAAAAAGAATGTTACCAAAACAAGTACATCTACACCCAATTATTGATGAATATAATTTTGACGGGCATTAGCCATAGTTTTTCAAATGTTGAATATTTTATAAAATGCTTAGTGCTTCTCGTGGGGTGGTTTTCTGCTTGGCTGACTGTTTAATGCAAGCGATCATTAGTCAACTTACTGTCATAAAAACACCAAACTAGATGCTGAAATAGCGACTCAAATCAAGAGTTGACGATGGCATTTCTCGATAGTATAATCAAATAGTAAAGACGAGAAACAGTGTTCCCGGAAATGCACGTCAAACGAACAAAAAGTGGGGCAATAAAGTATTGGACAGTTGAGCTGCTCACTTCTGCTTAAAAATATTCGGCGTATTTCGTCAGTATAGTGAATTGGACTGAGTCGCTCTGAAAAGCGTGGGAAACACATCATGTTTCACAGCTCTCGACAAAATCCATAACCAGAAAAAAAGTGCACAATGCTATCAAAATCCATCCTCTTTTTTTTCCTTTAAAAAAACGATGTGGGGAAAAAAAGGTGCGTAATGTGACATTAAACACCACCATAAAGTTATCTCCTTTGGAAATAAATACAGATTTGTAGTTTTAGAGATTATAAGCACGTACAATGTTATTGTGACTTCATTGACTAACAATATCAACCAGGCTATATTTAGGTCGAATTGTGGGTTAGTAATTTCGAAAAATATCAAAAAAATTTACCGATAAGTAAAGGTTAGGACTAGTAGTTGAATGTGTACGCGAGGTGAGTGCTGCAGTCACCTGCGATAGACAGCACAATGCTGAAGAAAACTCATTTTCTTGCAAAAACAATGCAAATTAGTCCAATAGATGGTGAGTTTCCACGGCCTTCATTGTTATCAAGCCTGGAGTCCTTTCATTATGCCTACCAAATTTGAATCTATTATGGCTTTCATTCTACGCGACCAATCAAGAATTTCATCAACACAAAACGATATTTCCCTTCCTTACGCCTTACATTTTCCTTTTTTTCCCCTTTCTTTTGGCGGCCCAGTTCTATTTCCCATCTCATGGCGCGTGCTCTAAACAAATGCGGTCTGCCCGCGTGTTGGTCGATCTTTGTTAGTAAATCGTAAAATAAATCGCACAATCCTAACATTTCAGAGTAAACAAAGTGTTCAAATCGTCTATCGTAATAGTATTTGGGAAGCAGTCTAAAACTCGTGCCATGCAGCTTATTTAGGCAAGTGTATAGACGGTTCGTATTTCAGTGGTGTATAAGATGGAGAGCCTCGGGTAAAACTGAAACATTGCTTCAATTAACTGACCGTGTCAACGCGCGCGAAAACTATCAATGGCTTCCCAACCTGTGACGTGCTCACACCCGCGCCTCGCGTTGGCCTTTTCGATGCGAGAGACTAATGACGTATACCGGTCGATTTCAATTGTTTCCATTGTCTGGATTGGTCAATAGAAAGAAATTGACACTTGCTGAATTGAACCTTGCAAATGACCAATAGCTCGTCAAAAGGCGGCTTTTCAGGCGACCAATCAGACTCGAGCTGGTTATAAATGAGAGAATCGATTCAAACACAAGTGAAAACTATAGTGGAAGGAAGAAAAAAAACTCATCCATGTTCTTACTATCAGCCCGTCTCTCTGTGGATTCGGATTCACAGTCAAGCTGAATCAGAAGGTATAATTGAAATCAAAAAGAAGTGACGAAGTGAAAACCAGGAGACAAAACTGAGCGCGTTTTCTCTCGACGTTTGACAAGTAGAGACTTTTTCGTTCGTTGATCATTTGACGGTGTCAATACCAAGTCCAAGACAAACAGCAACGGCCTTAAAGTAACGAACTCAAACGAGGTGTGTGACAAAGACGGGGCCGGCCGCTGGAGCATGCACTATAATCGACAATACCACTCCGATCAAGAGGTCCCATACATGTTCCCACAGGTAGACCGCAGATTCCACCATCAAACATTTCGCCCGAGGGGAAGTCCACACTATATTGGTTTTTATTTTTATTTTCGATGTTTTCTTTACAGTTCGATTCACGAGCTTACCAAGTTGAAAGCAGAAAAAACGCCATTCTACAACAACGAACCAAGAACGGCGATACTTTGACAATTGATACCCAAGGTGAATTTGATTTTGGCCGCTTGATTGAGTTAGGCATGTTTTTCAAAGATGTTTTGGTTACGTTATGTTAAAGAGATCGTTAAATTGAGGCTTTAATTTCAATAAATCTGTTCGTTTTTAGTAGTGATTTAATATGGACAGCAGACCTGTAGCTTGACTCTATTTCTATGTTCGTTTATAGAATTGTTCCAAGACTTGTCCCAGATGCAGGACCAATGGCTTAACGAAGGTACGGACACATTACAAGCCTTCCCAAATCTTCCGTCATTTATCGCCAAAATTACACTTTGGTATAAATAATTGATCAGAGTCAAATCTTCAATTTAAATCCTAACTTAAATTGCAACTATAAAATTACAAGCAGCTCTGATGTACTAACTAACTCTTCTCCTTTTGCATATTCCTGCAGTCCGTTCATCGTACCCTGTACCATGCACAACAGCAGATGAACAGTACGTACCCGAAATGGATGGCGTGCGAAACACCAATAAAGAAGGTATCAAAAGATTTGCAATTCCTAATCCACTCTACTCTACGCAGTGCAACAGGTTTTCATATCTAATAGGCAATAGTAACTCTTAACTCTCTACGGCCTGCTTTTCCGGTCTGTCGTATTTTCTACTCGACAAACGCGCGCGGGTTCTTCCCATTGTACCACCCTCGTTTCCTATTCGAGTTGAAGAAGATAACGAATAGGAGTTTCCTTAGTAAACATATAGTAATTCTAGTCGTAAAATTTTCTGGACCGTAAAACACCGCCTACGAACGATGTTATCACACGCTTCAGCTCTCCATTTCAATTTTTGGAGGAGCTTTCTCCCCCAGGGTCGGCACATTCGTGTAAGGGCCATTGGAAAGCCAGTAATTTTGGCTGTGCAGAAAATTGGACTCGAGAAGATTCGAGACAATCCGCTAAAGGTTAGAACAACATTAAACGATCCGCAAAGATAACCAAGAAAAACTACCAAGTGTGAGTGGAATTGGGGTGCTTAATTTATGCCGGCTTCCATCATATTTATGAGAAGGATAATGCCTTTCGAGCCTCATCGATTTGACGCGCACTTCATCCGCCAGAACAAAAGTCTATGATTTTTCCATATTACCTTGGACCGACCCCCATCCCATTTTTCAATTATGTAAATAGAGTATTATTTTCTTGTTTTGTTTGAGCCACTGATAGAGTTATTTTTGTTTTGAAAATGAATAGGCATTTGGACAAGTAAGAGTTTATTTTTTTTCTGGTTTTACAGCGAGTTATGTCACACACGTCAAGACCGAGCCAAGAGAGTTAATGTGCGACCAGAACCAGTCCACCGGACTAGCGAGCATATCTAGGGCGCATAACAATTATAAAATGGAAAACGGTATTGAATCTAGTTCTTACATGAAGATGATGAGCGAAGTTCACGCGCCCACTAATACCCCACTCGTATATACTTGCGGAACGCAGCCATCAAGCTTTCACTGTATGAAGGCTTATCGACAGCTTTACGACGGAATGGCATCTTACGAACAACCACCACCAGCTTATCCTGGCGTTAAACAGGAACCCATTGACTACAGCCAGGCCTGTACGGACAATCCTTACGAACAAGGTAATATTTTTTTCCTTCTCATTAACTCTAAATATTTTGAAATGGAACAGTGTATTAAATATTTCATGCGAATTAGGGATTTCTCCACGAGTCAGAGGACAGTCTTTTTCATTCGCGCTTGTGCTTCGCGATTTCTTTTCTGAAATCTTTTACGCTCGAAGCGTTATAATCTTGAAGCTATCTTTTTCCTCGAGTTAATTCAATTTGTTGATGGGCATTCACTTTTCATAAGTTCTCCTGTATCACATTTTTATTTGATTTCTGATGTTCCTAGCAGGAAGGCGACAAGTGTTTGAAGACGTAGAAATCGCTCTTCCAATGTTGGCCCGAATTAAGTTGGTTTTCCCGGGTATTTAGACGCTAAACCCCGAGAGCATCTCCCAACATCAAGACGACAATCATTTATTTTTTCCAAAGAAATCTCACTCGTCATTTTCTCCTTCAATTAACTCGATTTCCATTCCAGTTTTTCATTTACCATCAAGAAGGGCTCACTCGAATCAGTCCATGTGATATAACTATAGTGGCCTGAACCTTCACTGTTCATTTATCAGGAATCGTCTCGTTGTTTTAGCGTATTATCCGACTCGTCTTAGTACATAGATAAAAACGTTAGCTGCTTCAAACTTTACGGTGCTCTTTTGTTTTGCGGTTTTTGATTGAAGAGTGCACAGCGCATTGTTATAGTTAGATGAGGAAGGCGCCGTTTAAAATATTACGGTTAAATGCAACATTTTATTCCATTCAATTCTAGATCGCCTACAAGGTCTCGCCGCTTATCACCACCAACCACACCAACAAGCAGAATGCTATGGCCTTCAACCTTCTTCTACTGAAGGTAAGAAAAATACGCCTGGTTTTTTTTTTCCCATTTGCCTTCAGAAAGTGACAGCCATCTTCTGCATTGTCTTTCATTCTAATTAGACATTTTGATAGCCTCCGCGGAATGAATATTCATAAAACTTTGATTTCATGATAGAACATTTTCGAATTAATTTTAATTGTTATGGACTAGGTTGAGCACAATATCTTGAATTTCGTTTGCAGATGGTTTTGCCTTGTTTTCTGATTACAGCATTTCTTTAGCAAACATACATAAAACTCATGACAGCCTAAAGCGAGATCCCCAGATGCCTGCCTACATTTAATATAAACTTTTAATTTCAGAGAGAAAAACTTATACATGTAATTTAGGCTTGGAAAAGTATTACATTGGACGCGTGCTTTTAAGATCCTATCATTTTGCATTTGTCTTATGGCGTGAACCGTAAAGTATAGCCCCAGAGTTTAGAGGAAATTAGACCATAATTCACTTAGACTGAAACCCGATTATATTTTTTGTCGTATTTCGCTTTCCATACATGAAAATTTCTCTATTTGCAACCATATCTGTATACGTAGAAAATAGCAATAATTGAAGCTTGGATTTGATTGCAATTCGAGAGTTGTTTTTTCTTCGGTTTCGTTTCGCTAGTCTTCCTTTGGTAAATTGAATCACAACAGTCCGTAAATAAACTGCTTTCATATCTGTACAAGAAAAGTTCCCCGTTATTTACGTTTCATTTTTTCGTAATTACATTACTAGGAGTACATGTACTGTTCTGTAAACCGTCCGAGAGAAGCCCACCCGCCTGGCTAGGATAGAGCTTTTCTAAACTTTTTTAGATTGGCTTGCATTCGGAGAACCATTTGCTTCGTATTGTCCAAAGTAATTCAATTCGTATACGTAAGAACAGACACTAAGGAAAGAAAAGCAGGTGCAAAGACTTTCAATAGCTTAAATTTTACTGATTAGCCTTTTGGACTAGTTTCATCCAGAAATTCTTCGAACAATACAAGGAAAAATAACCCCCACTTTGGGTTGGAAATTAAAAGCAAAAACGATCAACAGGAGAATTTAATATCCATCATAAAAATTAACTCAATTTTTGGCACTTATTCCGGCCACTCTTTGCTTTTATTTCTAATTCTTCGGGATTTTTTTGTAACATTTTCTCTACATAATCTAATAAGCATACAAACACAATAGTACGAAAATTGTCGGTTGTCTCTCGGGAAGAGGATATAAAAACCAGTTAGCAGAGATAATGTTTTTACTGTCTACACTTAACTTGGCTTTTGGGAAAGCAAAATTAGATGGTAAACGAAATTTTGATTTTCCAAACAATGCGCTTGTCATTTTCCTATGAATAATCACCACTGTATTTTTAACGCGTTTGATTCGTCTTTTTTCTTTCTGCATGGCTTAAGTTTCAATACTACATTAAAAAGAAAGACTTAGTCGTTTTTAACGATCATTTACCGGCAGAAAAGCTCTTCCAGTTCATCCCCTCATACGCCCTAAACAGCGCGAACTGTGTGTTTTGATCTAAGGTCTTTATTTAATTAAGAAAGGCTGTTTTATCATGTATTGTAGTTGCTATTCCTGGAAGTAAATAGTTTTTCACGCCGTGCCAAAAATTGTATTGAAAACCTTTTCACTCTCGTGCGCTATTAGAAAGCAAACGACCTTCATTTCGACCAAGAAAGATTTGGAATTAAGCCCGTAAACAGCGTTATTCATTAGCGCCAAGGGTTTTTTTTTGGGGAGGTTCTTCTTTCAAATGTTAGGATGATAATGTACGGAATGGGTAACATCTGTCACCCTCGTACTGCACTTTTGAAATTCCTCCTAATTTCACTCGCATCCATCAATTTTCCAATTCCAGTTCGGTCATTTTTCAAAACATGAATGATTTCGCTTAAGCTGGGGTCAGACATTCACACAGCCGTTGGCCTTGTGATTAGACCGAAGACAAATTGCCTTGAGAGAGTGTTTTGGCTCAAACCAAAATGAATACACAAAAAAGAACAAAGTCGAGTACAAAAATAAAAGTAAACAAATTCAAGATCTCGAATTTCGTTCGGTGAATTCAAATTCTTTTTCCTGATGATTTAAACTAGTTGTAAATAGGATCGTGAACTTTAAGGTACACGAACAAGATTATGGCTTTCCTTGGGTAAAACGTTTACGGAGTATTTTTGAAAATGAGTGAATCAGCTTCCGTGGTTCATTAGTCGATGATATGTATAATATGCGTAAGAACGCTTGCTGTGGTTTCGAACAGGGATGGTGAAGTCAAAGACTAATGGAGAAAAGGTTTTCTTTAAATTGGCGAAAGCAAAAGCCTTTGAATGACATCTGGAGCTCGTTCTCTTCTTCAAAGATCTCGAGGGCCTTGGTCTTAATTTTATACATAATCTCGCAATCCAGTAACGTGCTACTGAAAATTTGACATTTTTACACGAATTCTTTGTCCTTTACGGAGTCCTTTAGCCATACTCCTTCAACGAAACCCCGTACGGTAGTAGTTCCATTTAGCGAGTCGCCGGCTTTCCAATGCAAACTTGACATTAATCGAAGACCCAAGTAAAGTGATATTCAAGAAACAAAAACGGCCAGGTTCTCGCTGCGTCAAACGAAAATGAAAGCGAAGTTTAGACACTGGTTCATTTATACCAAAAGCCAGGATATTTACTGTGCTAAACGGGAAACGATATGTCAACATGAACAGGCGGAAACGATCATATAGTTAAGAGACCTATACTTTAAAACACTTTGCCAACGGGAAACGGGTTAATTTTGACTCTTTCTCGACTAGAAACAATGCGATAAACCTTTAAATTTCTCTTCAAGCTTTAGTGAGATGTTTGTAGATTTCCAACCGTGCTGGAACAATTTTTTTTAAGTTGATTCTTCTCGTCATTCACTCAACTTGGCCCTTTATCAACCGGAGATCGAACATTCACGAGAAAACCGGTCTCACGAATTCACACAGCGATGGCTACTGATTATAGTGAACAATTTGAAAAAAGCTACACTATAAACGCAAAAAAAAACCATGTCTTTCTCGCAATTCCTCGGAAACATTTAAGCAATTGAACTTGGTCCGAAGGAAAACAGAAATGACTCGAGATTTGCTTCAAAGATAATACGATATTGAACGAATTCAAGATTTTGAAAATTGTGCTTTTTTTTCGGCCATTTTTGTTATCCTTCTCGATTTCATCTAAATCCTTCTTTAATGTTTCTAGTATTTTAGGAAATACTGTTCTTTAGTGAATGGTTCATCGACTAATAATCCCCGCCACGAACGCCACTAAAGTGTTGGTTCTTTTGGGGAAGTGATTCAATTTTCTGTCATACACAGCCGATAAAAATGTTCAACAACACTCGGTTTTAATAACAAAAGAAATCTCCAAGGTTTTTTTGTTCAAATTGATTCAATTTTTTTATTACATAGCGAAGTGGCGCCCAGAATTTTTTAAACTTTTTTTCTCTAAAAGTTGCCTTTTTCCCTCTATATCTCGAAGAGTTTGACGCGGTATTCCTAAAAATAAATAACATCAATCCAAAATAAGCTTGTATATCTTCAAAAAATAATTAAAATCAAAGCAAATGCTCTAAAAAAATAAGATTTTATTTCAAGTGGAGAGATGTTTGCGGTTTGGATGTTGACTTTAACTTCCATAATGAGCAAACTAGTTCTCATATCGGTTTGGATTTCATTGCGATTTTCTACGGCCTAATGTTGACAGTGCTCGAGTCATTTTCTGTCTATGAAAAATGTCACAATATTAAAAAATTACAGGTTTTTTTTAAACGCTATCAATGAACGCCAGGAAACATACACTTATACAAATGCATTTGATATTTTGGGGGAGTTGATTGTAAATGCTCTTTCTTGATCTGATTAAAAATTTCTTTGACTTTAGCAGCAGGAGTCTATGGTGACCCGAACCTTCACTCGTTCTACGACGAGCCTCTTCCTTATTCTGAACGCTACAAGGACCATTACCATAAAGAATATAAAGAATACCTCGAACAACACAAAGAAATGAAGGACTACCGAGATGGTGAGTAAAAATATTCAATATCTAATCAAACTTTAATATAAAATGAAATGAAGTTTTATTTGCGCGCAAATCCTTTGACAGATCATGAAAGAACAACTTGTTTTGCGAAGAAATATGCTTTCTATTTCAAGACAAAAAAGTAAAAATATAAATAAAACGAAATTTGTTAAGAGAAATTTATGTTTTATATATTCCGTTCCAAGCTATTAAACAACGCTTTGCTCTTTTAAAACTAAGATTGATTAGGAAATTGAAGTAAAGGTTTTGGTTTGGCAACAGCATTGTGTTGTCTCGCAACGCCGGAGTGTTCGAGTATTTTGGAACCGTTTGCAAACGCGCACTCACTTGACAAGTTTCAAAGTATTTCCTGGGTTATTGGGAGTTCAAGCCGTGGTAACTACTAGATAATAACCATTCGAAGCAAAGAAATACCCCGTTAAAATACAAAACTCCTATCAAAAATATTTGTACAACTACTTGAAACGGCGGAAGGAACTAGCTGTTTCAAATTTATACATTCCATACTTGGTTTGTTCCGTGATAGTGTAGTTTAGTTCCGAAAGATATTATAGCTAAGAAAACGTCTGGCAAAACTCGACGGAATAGGAAGTTCATTGTAAAATCATCCAGACAGGACAATCGCTGAGGGGGTTAGTAGGTTTTCGGTGAAGCAATGATGTCTTGTGTGTTTGGGGGGTACAAAGTTAGGTTTGCTAACATTGTTGGTCCGAGTGATTCGTTATCTGATGTCAACCTAACAGACGAGTTTGACTCCAGCTGCTGCTCTTTCACAGAAGAAAAACCCCATTACAAAGTGAGCAGTCGTCAACTTGTCTTTGACTGTATTCATTATCGTTCTTTTAAGTTCAAGGATACTAAGTTTAACCTGATAAGATCCTGAAAGCACCCCCAAACAACACGTTTTGCCCGATGACAAATCTTGATAGCCGACACTGAGCTAAAAGCACAAGCTATCTCAACGGACTAATTATGATAGTAAGGGCTTAAAGCCTCCAATAGAGAGAAAACCCCTGAATTACCAGACCACAAACTCTAGGGTCTTTGAAACTAGCCTGATATCTATCGTTGCTTTTCACGAATATCGGCCATTACAGTATAATTAACAAAATATCCTTCCGGATCTGAAGAAAGGTAAAAAAGGCTTAATCTCCAGGACAGTCTTAAAGCATATTTTTACTCGACCTAGTTGTTGTCTCCAATCTCTTCAGACTAGGCTGTTACTGCCGTATTTACTGGTAAATGATTTTTCCCTTGCGATTTTGTACAAATTCTTCTGTGTGAGTACTGTTAAGCTGCCTGGTGTCATTTTCGTAGTTCCTTTTATATTTTTATGCCTGAATGTGCTCGAATACACGCCAATGTTGGACATGGGAATACAGTAAGTCTATCTATAGCGTATAAGAATTATTTTAGGAGGAAAAAGTGCAGAGACAATGAAGGGTGGAGACGACGAGGCTCGTAGGCGCTCATGAAACAGAGTCCAACAAGTCAAAGAGTGTTGAAGGGGATTTTATGACAACGACTGACAGTTTTTCAGATTATTTAAGGAATATCACTATAAAGAGTATTGCGCCAGAGAAAATACAAATACGGTCATTATTCAAAAAAGAAAACACTCAGAGTCTTAGCAAAGAATTTACTTTGACTAACGAAACGATGGGGCTGATATCGCCCGCCAATACAACAGACAACAATGCCCTGGTGCAGAGGGCAACAGAAGCCGTGTCATCTATGTTTTTGACGTTTATTTTCTCGAGGGGCAAAAAATAATCTAATTTCGAGTTGTTCTTGGGTTATTCGTTTCCAATTAAAAATTATTGCTTTCTATAGATAATTTGGGTCCGAAATCTCGATCACTGCGGAAAAGAAAACATAATTGGTCGGTACATTTTTCGATAAAAAAACGGTTATTTTAAAGGAGAGGATTGGACAGGAAAAGCTCGAGGCTGGGAAATAATTTAACGACATCGGGTCTGTGTAGAACTTCGATTTGGTGCGTTGACTACGGACATTACAACTGAGTTTCGTAGACTCGGTGGAGTTGGGATTAATCGAGTCAAAAACGCGCGCTCCTCAATCGTCCAATTTGAAGGGCCATTTCCTGAGCTTTTGAGCGATATTTGCCTAACTTAATGGTATTTGTTTACAATTAGGGCGATCGAAACGCGGTTTTTCTTGCACGCATTTGGACTTGACAAACAGCCCCCTTTAGTGCAATTGCACTCCCTAATGACTTAAGGCCTCCAGCAGCTGTAAACTGGCGCCTTTATGAAGACACTAATTGGAAAATCCTAACAGAAGCACTTAGATTGATCTAAATT
Organism: Radianthus crispa; assembly: GCA_015164035.2. NCBI lineage: Eukaryota > Metazoa > Cnidaria > Anthozoa > Actiniaria > Stichodactylidae > Radianthus > Radianthus crispa. The sequence continues at coordinate 30,315 of JAABNW020110666.1, forward strand.
GACTGCTACACGGCGTGAACACTCATTGCTGACCGCTGTAAGACTTATTAGTGTTTTGTGTCTGTTTGATGGAAGAACGCAACATGTAAAGCTTGTGTGCGGTATCTTTTTTACACCCAGGCAAGCAAACACGGCCGAGGGCTTGGACTTTTGTTCGCCAAGGATAATTGAATATAGTCCAATTAGACTGTCTTTTTCAGTTGACTTAAGCAAGGGTCTTAGAAGTTGACGAAGCAATGGATGACACGAGTCTCACAGTTTGGAAGATTAGCAGGCTATTCTTCGTCCCACCAAATCTTCTTTCGCTATCATCATGTGTAACAATGAACTTTTTAGAGATTGATCAACACAAAAGAAAATTATTGAACTGCTCATTTGGACATCAAAGCCTCCCGCCCAACGAAACGCGCGCATCAAAACTCTGCAGACCGCTCATTTCTCACAGTTTTGATAGGTTCTTGTGTATATATATTCCTTTTACTTTGGGCTTATTAGCTACTAATAAGCTTCGCCACAGTTCATTATGGTCTCACTTTCCCATTTAGATCTATTCAAAATTGTCTAAACATCAAAAATAAAACATAGGAAATGTGGACGATAATGTTTTTCTCTTAATGATGTTCACATTTGAATTGAAAAAAATTAGTAAATGGACTGGCTTGTTGTCTATAGGTGAACATTAAGAAAAAGCCAACATCACCCTTTTGCTTTAGTTCTGGGAAATTACGCCACAAAACCGACAATTGTGAAATTTTAAAATTGAGTCATTAATCGGGAGACCATTGGCTTGAGAAAATAAACGAATTGTTCACATAAGTTTATTGTTTAGAAATGTTTCACCAATTTTACACCGTGGGATTTTATCCGTGTGTTTCGAGGTAAATATATTTATACAATATTCAGCCCTTTTTCAATGAATTTATAGAATATTTTTGTGCTAAAAATATAATCTATCATTTCTCAATGGTTTTCAGTTGTAATTTATTAAGCAAAACTGTTGAGGAGATGTTTTTTTTCGCACGCTTCGTTTTCGTCACATATGTTTAACTTGTTCGCTTGGAAGTTTTTTCTCAAAGATGTCGAGCAACACCCGGTTACAAATGAATCGAAGCCGATTGTTTCAATGTCTATAGAGGCAAAGGCAAGTGCTCAAAACTCGAGAAAAAAAGGACTCGAAGGAAGTTTTAATTTCATTTACAATGTCACTGCGATATATAGTCGAGCATACTATATCAGCGATAAGAAAAAGTTTCGTACTCAGTAAGTTTGAGCTTTTTTTATTTTGCTTTTACGATTTTAACCTAAATAACAAGCGCCATGTTGAAGAAAATTTCCATACCAATGTCTTGTTTTTATAGCGGCAACTATTCAACAGTTTTCAGATCAACAAAACTTAAACGGCAAGTTGTTTGTATGTGAGATTGCATGCCCAGATAAAACAACACGTTTATTGGAATTACGAAATGCCAAAAATGAAAAGAATCCTATTTTGAAGAAAACAATGAACGGCTATTTACGGGGGAAAGAGCGATGCTTTTCAAATATTTACAGAGAAAAGACTTTTTTAATCTCGACGTGAATCATGTGAAAATTCAGTTGTTAATATAGAAGGTTTGAAAAGTCATTTTCGAGCAAAGTTTGTTTAATTAAATCTTGGGGTTTTCAAGCGCTTGGCTCAGATTTAATTTGAAAATGATATCAAAGTGTTGTCCTTTCCAACATCAACTTAGGTGATTAGATTTTCGGAACGTTTCAATTTCTAGTTTTATTTGTGTATTTAACCCAACTTAAATGAGGTTTATCATTGTACCGATTCATGTCATCTATGATTTGATATTTACCTAAAAATATTTCATTTTGAACTGATCAAAACCAATCCAAATAAACGACAAAAAAAACATTCATCAAACGTCTGTCGCTTTCCTGGATTATTGTTAGCCAAGCATGGAGTATTCTTCACTGAAAATCTAGGCTTCAACTTCGCTGAATTATCCGTCAAATTTCAGAAGTCTGTCAGAAATAAAGAACGTAAATTATATTCGGCTCCCAAACACAATCGTAATATATCACTCACCCATCCATCAAGCCAACGGATAAGCCTTTCTGATTGTGAAATTCCTCCTCTAAAAACAACCATTTTGTTATTATTTCCGAACCTTGCTGTTTTATTTTGAATAGGAAAAATGGCTTTTTTTTCAAAGTTTATTTTTTGCATATAAAACGCCAAATTCATAATTGCCACACCCTATATGGAAACCGATTTGTTTATAAACCACAGCAAAGTCCAAACTTTAATTATCAATACAGCAATTGTTGAATTTTAAACTTTGAACTAATTTTCTCGAAAGCAGAAAGCTAATAGCGTCTAATTTCTCAATACGATGGTTAAAATCAAAGCCTATGCTATCAAGTGAAGCTGTTTGATCCGAGTGTTTCCAGATGGAAACAGACCGCGTCTAGGTCGTCTGCAAAGCTGAGAAAAGCTGGAATAACAAATGTTGTTGAATAATACGAAAGATTGTTTTCACCGTCTGGACTAAAAGACAAATTGATAATAAAAAAGTGTTTGACAAATGCAAAAGAAATATAATATCCCCTTTCATTATTCATTGATTACAAACTTTCAGAAGCAGCTTTTTTGTGTGCGTCAATTTTGTTCACGTGTTTTAAGCGCGCCAAAACTTATTCGTAATGAGCTAATAATGCTATTATCAATAACACTAATAATACTATTAATGATAGCGATTACTATCATAATGATTTTAAAGTCTTCTTTTAAAACAAATATCTTGGAATTGACGTCAGAATGAACTATATTTATCGATATTAAATAATGATCCTTTTTCTGTTAATTTTCAGCAAGTCCAGAGTTCAAAGTACCCAGCGGCGTCCCTTATCCCGATAGTAGGACATTTCAGCGTAGGGGATCCTTACAACTATGGCAGTTTCTCGTGGCCCTATTAGACGAACCTGAATGTTCCTCGTTCATCGCGTGGACGGGAAGAGGTCTCGAATTTAAGCTCATCGACCCAGAAGAAGTAGCCCGAAGATGGGGGCTCCAGAAAAACCGACCAGCCATGAACTATGACAAACTAAGCCGTTCTTTAAGATATTACTACGAGAAAGGGATTATGCAAAAAGTAGCTGGTGAGCGGTACGTTTATAAGTTTGTGTGTAGTCCCGAGGCCCTGTTCAGCATGGCCTTCCCTGACTCCCAAAAACCGTATATCAAGCCGGAATGTCGGGAACCTAAACCAGTGACCCCTCACTCATCTCAACAACTAGTACCACTGCCCAAAGATACCTATAAAACACACTATCCACAACAACACTACGTTGCTACGTCAACAAACTGTTATCAGGCTGAGTGGGACATGGATTCGGCTTGTGTCTACTGATAGTGAGACGTTACATATATTTTATATAGAGATATATTGATATATGTATATATAGATATTAATAGATGTTTTATTGTTTATTTCAATGATTTTTATTGTAAAGATTGATAGATTCCTCGTTATCAATGATCCTTTGGTCACGAGCCATTTCCTCATTAAGATTATAGTGGACTCTTAGAATCTGTGTACATTATGAAGAAATCGAATGATGTTTGCAAACTCAAAAATTCTTTTGAAACCTGCTTTGCGTTAAATAAAAACAATTTCTTGTCTAATGAGATGCGTTTTCTACAACGGAACAAACGCATGGTGAAACCCACCTAAAGTAGACATTTTCCCATATAAAAATTACGAAATATTCTAGATTTACTAACTGAATTCCAGAAAGTTCCACTTCAAAATATTCATTTTTACCGGCGTTGTCTCTAGTAACTGGATAAATTTTGCAATTTGCAGAAAATTTGAAGCCGATTTAATTTCAGTTCTAGCCAAAGTTGAATCTGAAAATCAAGGCTTGCGAAAAAAAGTTAATTCAGATAGTTACTGAGAATTTGAAACTGCAAATATGGAATAGAGATGTGGATATATATGAATGTATTGGGTTCCCTGCTAGCAGAGTCTCCTGTCAGGAATCGCCACGAGAGACTGTGCTGGCAGGAAATGTATGCGAAGTCCATACACCTACACCTACCATGATCTACATATGTAGGCCCAAGAGGCTGTATGTATTATATCTAAAGACGTCTGAAAATGATATGCCTGTACAATTTTAATTTATATTTAAAGATAAATATAGTAAATCTTATTATTTTGAGACGAAAACGTGAACATTTTCTGACCATTTTCGTGGCAGCCTCAAACAACAATTAAGTCACTAGTGTATCAGTTTTGCTTTGACTGTGAGAAAAAAAGATCATAAATGCTTTCTTTGTTTGTAGACAGTTTTCACTAGATTATAGATAGAAATAAATGTAGTCAAAATCAAGAAGAATCTAATACAAATACTGTTGGGAAAAAATTGAAAGTTTAGTCTTCACTATTTTCCCGCCAAAACGTGATCACGTGATTGATGCCTCAGTACATGGCTGATTGGTGATAATACGAAAATTCCTTATCACTTTGCACGATGACTGCCTTAATGCAAACTAAAATAGTATATTACTAAAACTTTCCTCAATTATCAATTAAATAAGACATTTCTTGCTATATTGTTTTGCCCCTTTTTGAAAAAGTATTCAGCATCTTCTTGATATTGATTATAACGCATTAGAAAGGACAAGTGATCTTTAACTGACAACACGAAATTAAAAGAAATATATGAACACAGAGTTATTGATACGATGTTAGGAAAAAGAGACAAAAAAAATCATAACAAGAATTCATTCAGTCTTCAAAGAACTGAAGTGCTTTTTATTTAGATAGAGTTGTGATGATTGAAGGTACGACTCCGCCAGTAGAAGGCGAGCCAAGTCAGTTTTCTTACTCGACTAGTTCTCATCTTCTTCATTCTCGTACCCAGAGCCTTCTCAGCTTTCTAACGAAAAATCAAAGGCTCTGGGAAACCCTATAAACCGGAAGCCAGAATCTTGTGACCAGGTCAACAGACTGCATGCTCATCGTGAATTGTTCTACCTAAAGATTCTCACACTTCATGCTAAAATAGCAGTTTCTTTGATGCCGCTCAGCCAATCAGAACACACGAAATTATAGTGTTTCCCAGAGCCTTTGATTTTTTCGTTAGAAAGCTGAGAAGGCTCTGGGTACGAGAATGCCATCCTCTTGTTTGTTCACATATCAGACAATAGCAGTAGGCTCAGTCAGTTCTTCACCAGATACACAATAAGATGGTTTAATCGTTTTGAATATGGACTGTGCGTTTTAGAGTTATAAGAGTTTTAAATATAAAACGTGACGTCATTTCGGGAAACGGTCTAAAAGCAATTTGTAATTTAAAGCATATGCTATTGAATCAACCAGCTAAAACGTTAATAAAGACATATATTGAAACTAGATTGGCAATTTTCAATTTAAAAAGAGGACAAAAAGTCACTTGTGGATGTTTTTGTATATTAATGAAGTCCCGAAATGACGTCATATTTCATATTTCAAACTCTTATAACTCCAAAACGCGCAGTCCATATTCAAAAATATTAAACCATCTTATAGCGTATCTAATGAAGAACTGATTTACAAAGTACTGTCGTAAGCTTTAGGTGGACTTTAACTGGACTGAGTACCGTCGACTGGTATTACAGGGATGCACGTGATCATTTCCCGCCGTCAATAGATGGCCTCAGTTGTCTAGTTGTTTTTGCCAATTTAAATATATTGACATTAATTGCAAGTTAAGGTAATTCTTCGCTCACTCTGTGGACATCCAATAAGGCGGGTAATGATCACGTGACTCGATAGCGCACAAAGCCGCTCGTTAGCTTCCAAGTATAAGGCTTATTTTTCTATATGGGTCATGATCCTCTAGTCATGGCCGTTGATTGACTCGTGCCACTATCACTGAATATATAGTACTTATTTACCTAAAGATACTACTATCCTCGTGTATAATATAACACAGCTATCTAAGTATTGAACATTATTATCATTATTGTCACTATTGATATTGGAAACAAAGCATACGTGTGTGATTGGTCATGAATAAAGTTCATCTGACTTCAGTTTACTTTGACTTAAGTCTCCTTGTACTACATCAAATACTTTTCTTTCAAGTTTTATATTGCCACAGTGCTTCGACTGTGCATAACAGTATTCAGAACTGAGAATAAAACTCGGTTAATTCTAAAACAATTCTCAGGGGTGGATACAGGATTTCTCCTGGGGAAGGGTACTGGAGGGTCGCCGAATCAAAAAGAAAATAAGTCAGCTGGGGAATAAGGGTACATCACAAAGAAGGGGAGAAACAAGGGCACAACGACAGCATGAGGAGGAAGGGCGCCCCCCCCCCCCCCCCCAGCTGCACCTGTACCCCCGGATCTGCCCCTAGCAATTTTATTGTTCATTTGTATACAACCTCATTACCGCGAGTGTAGTTAATATTATAGAAAACATAAAATGTTCAACCATTAAACAGAGAAATAATAATCAAGGAAATATCACGCCTGAAATGCGACACTCAAAGAGGTCTACTAATCAATGCAAAATTTCCGTCCCTTCGGAAAAAATTCAGTTCATCAAAACAAGAAAAGAAATGTGGAAACGAAAAGAAAAGAAAAAATAATGATAAAGAGAAGAAAAGAAAAACTTGGACTCGATATACTACATTTCGTTACAAATATTGAAAGTATTTCTTTCAGCTTTCAAGTCGATGTCGAAGTGTGGAAAGTAATTAATATCTGCATTGCCCCTTGCTCTAGGGCAAAAACCCTCGAGAAAATCAGGGTCAGATTCATGAAACGGTTATTGGAAATCGCGTGTTTCAAATTAAGGAAGAACATGGAAGACTTCATCCACCAGAAAAAAAAAACATATTCATAATGAGACAATAACAAAGGCCTAGTTCAGACGCCGTACCAGTCATGAGCCGAACTCGTTCTTGGTTTTCAACCATTCCCAGGAGAGACGTTCGACAATAGACACGACAGCCATTGCTGGTGGACTCGACAAAAGAAAACCACCACCGTGACTGGTGGACCTTTTGTTCTACTCACTCTCATGGGAATGGGTTGAAAACCATCAATTGAATACATTGGATGATTACTAGGCGGTCTTCTTTGATGTAAATAGCCTGGTTCTGCTCATGACTGGTACGGCGTCTGAACTTGGCCTCAGTTTTCTGTTTTCTTTGAGTGCTTTGTGTCACTTAGCCGATTTAAGGAAAAGGGAGAATTGCTGGAAAAACCATTTAGGGTTTCCAACAATTTTTACAAACGTCGAAAACATTTCTCAAAACAAGAAAAAAAATGTTCCTGTTATAAACCAAGCCGAAAACTTGGGACGATAAGATATTTAGCTACAAAATGACGTTTGTGATTTGTGGTTGTTTTTCATATCATAAAAGAAAATTGATTGAATGGCGGGAGAGTTAAGTCAACTCTGATTACCATCGTTTATATATATACAGTTGCTCTATTTATAACCGAGTTAGACCAACTGCACTATCTCATTCAATACAAACCTTATATAGTCGATGATATGCAGTATATACGCCTCTGCAATATCCCACGCTATTTTTTTAAATCCCACGCTAAATTCTAATTTTAACAAACGATTTGATGTATCCAAAGGTGGTTTACCCAAGACATCAACATGGCGAACAAAACATCAAGGGCTCAGTGATAGAATACTGAATACTTATCATTATATTTCACTGAAAAATCCTTCAAACGCATAGATATCCCGTCTAAACGTAATTACACCTATTTTCAAAATTACGCGACCTTTGTAGTTGGCACTTGAAAGGTATTTCTTGTGTTTTGGCTGCCGTCAATCAAACTTCAGACGATTTGCTTTTATTCAAAAAAGCACAAAAATGATCTTAAAGTTTCATCCGTTTCAATATTACGGAAAGAAAAACAAGAATGATTCGTTTCAGAATTTACAAAGCAAGGATTTTGCAAGAGCAAGCCGTTTTGATATTTGATTGACGGCACCCAAAACACAGAAAACGAGACGAGTCGTGAGCAGCGCCGGTCGCGTAATTTTGAAAATAGGTGTAATAAGATGAGCTTCAGTAAATTATTTCATTGATATTTAGATTAAATTGACATTGGACATTGGGTGACACGAACACAACCCTGGCAATCAAACATGAAATGGCTCGAAACTTTTTCGGCTGTGACTTCAATCACTGATTCATAACAGCTATTTCTCACTACACCACTGGGAGCTATTTGTCAAGCTGACCACCGCCAACTGACTTCTTACATTACTGTAACACATCCTTCTATCAGTTCTGACCTAGGGTTGGGTGGGTACTGTGGGGCTAAATCTACAGTCAATGGCGGACAGTGAAAAAGCAACTGACTAAAACACTAATCACGTGACTAATGTCCCTCGGCCCAGGCTCCAGTGTGAGAGAAAACATTTTCCACAATTCTTTCGTTCCTCAACTATTGGAAAATACAACTTAGAATTTTCTTTGTGCGATGTAGAGGCATAGACTTTGACATTTTGAATTGAAAACCTAATGGTTGTTTCATGTCTGATCTGTGAGTGAACCTAACATGACTTTGATCAGCCCACATGGATTTTATCAGGTTAACATTGCGACATTCAGGGCTTCCTGCAGACGACGCCATGTTTTCTCATGTATGTACCCACAATTCCTTTCGGTTTGGGGACTCTACCTTTTCATATTAGGCCTATTGACCATTGGCCCCTGGTATGCATGAAATATTACAAGCAATCTGATTGGTGGATAATCAGAAAATGTTCGGACAAACGGTGTATTTGTCCAAACATTTGCTGCTTATCAACCAATCAGATTGCTTGTAATATTTTATGCATACTAGGGGCCAATCGGTCAATTCCATAGAGGTATAAATTTTAACCTTGGCATCAGATAATAAGTTCTCTTATATTGCGCATTCTATTGCAAAGCATTTTTTAGATATAAACGTCGAGTGCTGGGTATTTAGACTTCCCTGAATAACGCAGAATCTCGTTGAAAACAGTCTTGATTTGAAATACTGCTAATTATGATTACGCGTTCAACGTCACACCGAGTTCAAAATAAACTATGCAAAAACCAACATCGGAGAAAACGTTAACAGCAAAAAGGAAAAGGAAAGCGGAAACAAAATATTGCATAGTTTAATTAAGGAATCTACGTTTTGTGTTCCATGTTTTAAAAGACATTAAAATTCACCGACAGTGAGTTATTCCGGATAGTACTTCATGTCTTCATGCAATAGGATATCAACTACTTAGAGCTAAACAACTTATCTTACAACTGGCTGTTCTTTAATAATGAATAAGACACATTTACTGTTAAACGGTATCCTTTTCACTTGGTTATTCATAAAGTCGCTGATTGATTTAGTCATCATGCATTCTGTTTTTTATCTATTGATCAGTTTATACATTATCACTTATCCATTCATGATTTTATTTAATATTACCTTGTGACATCATACCTTGGGTCTCTATCTACTCCAACTACAGTTAGAGTTTAGATTGATATTGAACTCTTTCATGTACTTTTATATTGTTCGTATAAATCAAAACTACAAACGGTTTGGTTACAATGCACGATGGATCTTACACTTTACAAACTCAGTTACGTTTGCCCAAAACTTATTGATAATTTTAAGGCTCTTTTTTACTAAAGATCATGTGAAGAACAGTTGATAATTACGCAAAGTAATCTTGGAATTAGAATGAAAAAGAACGTAACTAGCTACCGCTAGTTATTATCTCTGAAAAAGAACGTTACTGACCTTGTTATTACGAGCAGCTGTGACAAACTCGAACGAACTCTTTGTCCTCGAAATTTTATTTCTGCTCAACAAGTCATCAAGGTCTGCATGGTCTCCACTATCGGTGTCCAGTTGCTTCGCACTGTTATTATTACTGTGGAGAAATATTCAACTCGCCATTAAAACTTAGCGCCGGAGTACGACCTCGTCCAGCAAGATCAGTGTTATGGTACAGTTAGTAAGTGCAATGCACCATCTGCAGATCATACCAGGGTTTGCTACGCTATTGTGCAATCAATATAGTATTTTCAGTGAATTGATGTAGCATGCAAGCTCTCAGAATGAATCACAAACTATTTGGATATGATGCTATTATGTATAATATCAACCCTCACCATCATTGCAAATCCATTTCAGTTCCCTTCTTGCCTTCGTTTCAGAATAACTGTTCCATTATTACGCTGCAAAATAACAGAGTTGATGTTCGCGAGTGTAAATATACAATGTTTTTGGTCCGACCCAGGCTCATTTTTAAGTCCTGAGAAGGGACAAAACATATTTACGTCCAGGGATATCAGTTGTGTTACTATTATTATATTTTGGAGAATTATGGACAAGATAATAACGAATTTTAAGGTCGAACACTGTCGGCGTATGATTTTCTTTCGTCGTCCACATGAACGGCTGGCCAACGTTTAGCAAAAATTAAGTATAAGCTATTTGAGAATAGCACTTTTTGAAAGAAAAACTTTTCAAAACTTCCAAAAAAGATCATTTACCGGTGTTGTTAAAGTAGTCTTCGAGGTGCAGCACTCAAGTTCGAGTTCAAGCTAGTTCAAGTTCGTCTTTTCAAACACCAGTCAACTTGTTGTACCTCATTTATATCATGGTTTCTTTTGAAGTTTTTTGGGAATGCCTCTTCCTCGAGTTTTCTTGAATCTTCATGAAGCTGAGAGCTTGATTCTTCGCCTTGTTCTTCTTCTTCTTCGAGTAGTACAGCTTCTTTTCACCGAAATCTCGTAGTTCTGAAATTCTTCTAAGCTGCGTGCAAACCATGAACGGCGCGAACAGTTGAATGGTTTCCTCGACCCTGATTGGCTCGATGTTCCTATTTACTCGTTTGTGATTGGCGGGAAAACGGCGGGCTAACTGTTTCTACATTTTAGCCCGCAAAATACAAATTTTAACCCACAATGTCCGATAAAGGTATAATAATCAATATATCTCGCAGTTATAGCTAACAGTTTCGACGGTAGAATAATATATATTTGTGAGCAGTTAAGTTCAAGTCCAGTGACAAGATATTGCCATATTGCAGTTCAAGCTTGTCGGGTTGCCATTCTTAAATTCAAGTTCGTAAATTAAAAGTTTTCATTATTGCGTTGCAAATGATAATTCTGCCAGTCTGCCAGGCCAGCTGCACTAGGTCCGGCAGTGAGCATCGTAAACATATATCAAGTCTATTTATTAATTTCACCATCAGCTCATGCTTGTCGTTCTTGACTTCATGCTCGTTATAACGTTCTATTTATCACGTCGTCGCAATGTTTCTGCCAAGTCAGCCACGGGTCAGTTGCAGGTCCGGAAAGCATTCGAGAGCATGATAAATTTTCACGTCCATTGATAATTTCGTTATAATTAGTACAGTGGAATACCTCTACTGATGACTGTCTCGTTGAGCTACGATGTTCCAGCAGATCCTAATAAACAATTGTATAAGTTCGATCCAGTAACCGTAGCTTTTGCTTTGCTTTGCTCTGCTTGCTTAATAAGCCCGTGGAATGATAAGGATTTACACTTTAGGGGGAAAAAAACGACAAAAGAAGTACACAAATCATATTACTCCTGTCTTAGCTGATCTTCACTGGCTAGATTTAGAATACGATTTAAGATACTTATTTTCGCTTTTAAGGCTATCCATGGTCTCGGTCCTAGTTAATTATCTGATTTAATTTCTATCAAAAAGCAGTCTGCTTATAATCTTAGGTCCAATAACGAGCTTTTATTAGCACCTCCACCGACTAAACTTCGGCCTACTCTTGGTGGTAGGACGTTTTCATATGCTGCGCCAGTAGAATGGAACACTTTACCATCTAGTGTTAGGAAAATTACATCATTACCTTCTTTTAAAGAAAACTTAAAGACATATTTTTTATAGAAAAGCCTTTATTTAGTCGTTTTTGTAATCCTATTGATTACTTTTATGTTTTTAGTTGTGTAATGTTTTTGTATTTAGCGCGGATGAAGATCTTATGCTAATCTGCGCTTTATAAATGTAATTTATTATTATTATTATTATTATTATTATTAAATCATTACTAGCTGTTAACAAGTCGGTAAGAATACACTAAAAACGAAAAGAAAAGAAAAAAAAAGAAAAAAATGAAGAGAAACTCGTGTTCAGTCTAATATCGCTGTCTCACGCGGAGTTTTAAGGACAAAATAGCAAGACATCTATAAATAAGGTATACAATGAATTGGCTACCTATCTTGATTCTATTTTACAGGAAGCATTTCTGACCAGGAGTTAAACTTTTTAACCCCCTAAATCGTAAATCTAAGGAATTATAAAGCCTTTTGTCTCCTGCAGTTAATGCGTCAATAGTTTACAAGCTAGCAAGTGTGGTACACTGTAGACCTCTTGTTTTATCTCACGCTAGCGTTTGAACAATGGAGCGGAAGTTGTTCGTAAATAGATGCCACTGAAATCTATGAGAGAGAAGAATGGTGTTGCTGGTTTTACTACTCCCAGATCGATATTGATGGAAGCGGGCAGGAATCATGCGGAGAAGGCTTTTTACCTTGCTTGTCTTCAACCGTGGAGATAAACGGAGTGTTTAATGCAGGTAGGCACATGGTGCTAACATCTATGGCATTTTCGAATCTTTCTTTTTTTCAGACACATTCATTGTATTCTTTTACGTATAGACTTTTCTTAAAGTCCGTATTTTTTTGTTTGCTTTCTTTTGTATTACTTTGTTGCTCTCAGCGACCTCACCTCGCAAATTAAAGGTCTTGTATTCGGCTTTGCCGAAAAGGTATCAGGACAAAGCCGAATCCCGACCCACCTAGGTGACTTGTGCCAACTCAGTGTTACGCACTGAGTCTACCATTTTCTGACTACCCCTGAAAATTAATGCCAGATGACATTAACATCCTTTAACACGATATACACCTATTTCAAAAAATAGGCGCTTGCAAAGCGCTTGTGTCTACTGCCATAATTGAAGAACTTATTTATTTCTTGGAGAAATGGTATG
>JAABNW020110667.1:0-26902 GCA_015164035.2 Radianthus crispa
GTCGAGTCCACCAGCAATGGCTGCCGTGTCTTTTGTCCAACGTCTCTCCTGGGAATGGTTGAAAACCAAGAATAGTTGCCAATGCTTGAGCTTTAACCACCCAAGAGGTCTTTTCAGAGTATCGATGAAAGGATTCTTTCAAGTGAAGTATGTCTGTGACTGATGTTAAGCATCTCCCAAACTACCCGTGGCGCTGTCAAAACCTTTAAAAGTCTACCTTTGGAGAGCCGAAACTTTTTTGCTCAATATGAGGTCAAAAAAAGTTTTATAACAATCGGAAATCCAGTCGTATGTTTGTCCATTTTTTGTCTCTCCATATAAGGGCAGCTTTGCGCATATATGCACAATATTTCTTCAATATGCTCTTTTGGGGCTAAAGAACAAAATATCAAATGCGACCAATATTTAATGAATGCGTTTTAATTAAGAAATACAGCCTTGTACTTTGGGGGAGGTGATATTTTGATCAGCAACAAATCTGATATTTTCGTGAATATTTCCAAGTGGCCTTATCTTGATACAACGGGATGTTGCCACAAGTTAGGATCAATGGAGACACAAATGAAACACTTGAGACAGATTATTGCTGTGAGTTAAATTTCTCAAATACGAAAAGAGCCGCTCCATCGTTTTCCTTCCTGTTATGTGTGTCGATTATTGTGACCCCGATCAGTACGACGTCTGTTCCCCTGGTGGTACGTCAAGCAGGGGATTCGGCGAGATCCTTTGAAGGGACGGTTACACACAAGAACACTACAATGACCGGGAAAATTTTAGAACCATTTTGCTATAAATCAGTGTGTCGCTAGCTTAATAACAGCGGGATACAACGAAACTTCCCACAGTGAAGCATTGGAACAAAATTGAGTGAATTATTCATGGCGAATATTTTGAAAAAAGAAACATTCGTAAACAGCTTTGAACCGTTCAAACCGTATAGAAATGGTAAAGAAAAACTCGCATTCTATGAAAATTTCGTATATTGCAATGTTGCGAATTGAACCGAACGTTTTATTAGTTGTGATGCTTGATTCATGGTTCTGACTCACTTTATCCTTCATTTTCATATTTGGTGCAAGTGTAAAACTATTTGGTGCAAAACATGTTACTTAGAAAGCAATTGGCCTTTACGAGTATGCGCATTGCGTTTTTCCGCGGTATCCCTGTAGATATGTAAGCAGTGTATTTTATTCCCATCCAAAATCCTAATTTATTTACATTCTTTGTGTTAGAATGATTCAAACACCAAGAATGTGAATAACATTAGTATTCAAATCTAGCTCATTGTTCTGTGTCATATATGAACTCCCACATCCGCAGTCGTTTTACCGCGGTGTCTTTTCAAGGCCTGTTTAGTTACAAGGCATCCTGGGAAGAAAGTCGATGCACACTTCCGATCACATGCCATGGGCCTTTTTTCTCCTGGTTTTCATCCTCAGCATCTTCACCCCAACCATTTTTGCCCCCCTTTCTTTTGGCGGGAAAATTATCCCTGGGATCTGCTTTGGGTATTCTCGTCCCCAGAGCCTCCGTGGTGGTCGTTCCTCCCCAGAGGATTTTTCGTTAGAACGGAAAAGGGTCTGAGTACGAGAATGGTGTTTCCGGGCTCATTATGGTCAGCAGTCCCTACCAAGAGAATAATTCAAGATGGCTGCCACTGACGGTTCTTGCAGTAGTACTGCTACCAGCTTGATTCTCCAGCCATGGAGGCCTTTCTTTATTAATGATAAGAATTTTTTAGTCAAATCATATTTCAGTAAGCTAAGTGATGCATATGAAATTTGCATTTGTGACTTTAATAAGATATGGCTCGAAAAACTAGACCAAGATACCATCAAAACAAGAAGCAAGGCAAGTTTTCATTCTTTGGCTAGTTGGTCTACGATAAAGTTGGTGCATAGTACATGAATGAATTCATATAGCTAAATAGGAATTATATCTTTGTCCCTTAAAGGAGCTTAACCCAAACATTGAAGCTGACGTTATGTATATCGTGAAACACCTCCAGAAGAATATGGAAGAGCAGCACGAACTTAGCCAGTACCATGCACAGGTGTACTACTCTCTTCTTCTTTCACACGATACCCACCTTGCAGCCCCCTAGCTCCTCTTTATGATGGCTGCTGATGCTATGCATGTAAAATTCTCCTATAAATGTAAATAATTCTCACTTGCACTGAATATTGCATCCAGGGAAAAAAGGACAACAGACAATACGTTTTAAGATTTTAACTGACCATAACCAACCATTGCTCAGTATTTGACTTGGCAAACATATACTCAAATCTCCGATATACTATTTCACTTTGTTTGGAGTGTCAAGGTCTTTGTCCCAACTGAATTATTTAAGTAAATCCGCCTTTTTTTTCCTAGGAAGAAGAAAATGGTGAGAAACTAGTGCTGTGCCTCAAAACTAAACTACAACCAGGAGTCCCATTTGCCTGGGATTTTCAGTGTAATTTAGCTCCAGAACAAATGGTAATCAAATTTTGACCCTCTTATAACTGAGATACATACATACATACATACTTTATTTAGTACCTCTTTTTACTACATATTTACATACTTTACAACATTAACAGAAACTTAGGTCACTGCTGTGTGGATGTGAATGAGCCATGAGCCCTGATATACTGTACCTTGCATGTCTTGAAACAGTTTTTGAAACAAGTTACTGAGAAAGTTGCACAGTGTAACACAGCTTGCAATAGTAATGGCAGTTGCTTTAAATAATTGCAAGACATATAATGTGCCTGTTACACAGTGCAATTTTTGACAACATGTCTTGCAACAGCATTATGAAAAATTTGCTTGCCACTGCAAGACAAGATGGAAAATTGCAAAGAGTAACCTGCTTATTTCTTTTTTTTATGTTTAGATGAGCTTTAGCATTATTGAACCATTGGTTGACATGATAGCTGAATTGCAAAGAAGGCAAACTGAACTGCAAAATTTCCTCAAGAAGAAAGATCTTGAGATCAGTGACTACAAGGAGTCAGGAGTCAAGTTATCAAACAGTAAGTATATTTGCTGTTTTGTTGCATTATAGAACATGGACAAAATACTCATTTGAATCCATTTCAACAGGAAGACTGGAAACCAAAACCTTTGATGAAGATGCCTTTAAAAATAAAATGTTTTTGTCAGCTGTAAGTATATAATCTCATGTAGAAAGTGATAATAATTCTATGATTCCTGGGCTGCATGAACTAGACTTGTCCTAGCATTAAACAAACTGATGAAGTATTTCAACTTTACCACTTTCCATATGTCATTTCACTTTTCAAGCCCAATACAATCAGTCAAGACTGCATGGTATTTTTGTAACCATTTCAAACTAGATTCATCCCACCAAAATGCTTCATGCTAGGTCAGATGAATGGAAAGGAGTCAGTCTTGAATTCTGAGATTTTTAAAATCCCAAAGAGTGGGTTGTACAAAGATTTGATAACTTTATCCAAATAGAATTTGTATAGATTATATCCACTGGATAAAATGGATTTATCCACTGGATGGTGCTATTCAGACTGCCTACAACTGGCCCCAGACTACTGATATAATTTTTGGTGAACCTGGCTTATCTATTTATCATGTGTTTTATATAATAGATTTTCAAAAGCACCTGCTCTGATTGGCTGAAAAGAATTGTTTTATCAGAGTGTAGAATGGTAGCTATGATGAAAAAATCATTTTTCTATACAGTTTTATGCTCTTTTGCATTTGAAAAAATCTATTATATAAAACGAAAAGATCAGGTTTAGCTATGTTCTGTTCTGTGATAAAACACTTCTGAAGCTGTAGAATACTCAAAAAGTTTTAGAAATCACTTACCTATGGCTCATGATTCCTAAACTTTTTTCATGTCCAACAGCTCCATTTGTGTTTTATCAGAGAACAGAACAATAGCTAAGCCTGATCTATTTGTTAATTTTATGGTTTTTAGGGATTCAGTCAAACTGTAGCAAGGTCCAAAAAACTTGCTTTTACTGAAGGACTGCAAGAACTCTATAAACAAGTCATGCTTAAAAGAGCTTGGCTGCAAGACAAGAGCATGAGAGGTAAAGTAATCTTCCTTTTGTGTTTATGTAGTTCACATGTTACTTAATTAACTTGTGTCAACTTTTACATTGATGGTTCACCCATGAAGAATGTACAAAATGTAGCCATCTTTTTTCCATCACATCAGGAGAGCTTCCAGAAGATAGTTTGCTTGAAACAGCAAGCGGACTAGGTGTACCATCCTCACTATTCAGTGACTCATCACCAAATATCTCACCTCAAGTATCACCGAAAAAGACTCCTGTCACGTCCCCAGAAAAATCATCTAAGGAAAACTCGCCATCGAAGGTAACTAGATTGAATTCAGGGCTTGCCAATCTAGTAAAATTCACCTGCCAGACCAATGAATTTTACCTGTTATTTTGTTTACCATTTTGCAATTCATCTGTATCTTTGCCTGCCAAACCTGAACATTGGCCAGTGATATATGACTATCATATAACTGTGATAACATTTAGAAAAGCGCGCAATGTACTTTCCACCTGCACCTCCTTTATCATTGTCAAAACCTTTTTTCTCAAAGGCTACTGGTGGATGTCCTCATTCTTCCCAGAATGCAATCCCAGGTCAAAGGGGTGTAGCCGAGATAAAAGTTTGTTCTTCTTGGTTTTGTCACCTTAGGATCTTGAACTCCAACGACGCGAAGAGCTGCGAAGAAAACTAGCCGAAGAAGAAGAAAGAAAGAAACGAAAGAAGAAGAAGATCAAGTTATAGCAGAGTACAGTAGTCAGGTTCTTTCCTAGCCTGCATTGCTCAGTGGTCTGCAGTATTGCAATAAAAAGGACTGCTGAGCAGCTCAGGCGAATTTATTTCTTGAAGTCCTTTCGCACTTTGTTATCAATGACCTCATTCTATGCCATATTTGGTGTTTTTGGTCCACGCATTTTCTTGTCTTCCATGTTTCTTAACCTGAACGGGTTTTCGTCAGCTAGTTCAAAGGACTTCGTCTTCGATACGATCGAAATTTAAAATGTGTCAAGCAACGACACGGTAGATTTCTTTTCCTATTCGACATCTCTCCATAAAATTAGTGTTTTCTCGAAGAACTCCGCGAATCTATATATATGTAAAGAGAAATACATCGAAAATCAGTTCTTTGGTTTAAATCAACCTCCCTGTTTAACTGCTGCATACAGCCCTCGGGCAGACAATAATGTGCCAATTCGATATTTGAATGCAGCTGCCTGAGCTGCCGTTTAGCAATGTAGAAGCAATCAACAGTGAAAACTTCTTCAAACGATTGTTTTATGATGTGAAAAAATATCAGTCGTGAATACGTTTCGCAAATATAGTAATATCACTGAAAAATCATTTTCCAACACTATTGTTTTCATGCACACTGTGATCAGCTATTCAGTCCCTCGCATTTCTTCTGATTGTTCCTTCATTGGCAGCCCTGTTTATGGGTGCGGTTATCCATGCCGGTGATTGTTTGACGACTAGATGTGCTGCTTCCAGCTCTAATACTTGATACTAATCCATGTCAATGGATGGCTGATGATGAGGCTCATTGCTTTCCATCCGTGTTTATCAGGGGCTGATCTATCCGTTACAGTAATAGCCGTCTTAATTTCCGTTTTATTCTTCCGGTGCTTAATAGACATTATAATAAGATTTCCTCCCCTTTTTTTAATTGAAGGGAGTTGTTTTAGTGTCCATATATCTTATTAATCTGGGCGACTCGATTGTTTATGACTATTCTTCCAAACGTCAGTTGTACCAACAACTTCTGGGCAGATCTAAGTCCATTCGAAGTTACATGGAATTGTCTTACGAACCGTCCTTTTCAACGAGTCGAACATCTATGAAAAAGATACTGTTGGAAATTCTCGTAAAAAGCTTGTACATTGTTTTCTTTGTGTCTTCCTGTTTTTCTTTTTTCCTCCCTTCATTCCTTCTTGCTTTCCTTCTTGCTTTCCTTCTTTCTCTTTCTTCTTCATTCGTTCGTTCATTTATTCCTTCTTCCTTCTTTCATTCCTTCCTTATTTTCTTTCTTCCTTTTATTCATTCATTCATCCATTCTTTTTCTCCCTTTCTTTTTCACAGTCCAGAAAGAGGACTGTACGAAGTCTAAAGCCAACATGTATTCGGTAATGTTTAGACTTTCAACTCATTCAAATCATAATATATCCCGTTTTTGCTTTCAAAACGAAGTAAACGAGAAAGATCACAACATTCCGGCAGGCAGGTCTGTTTCCATTATGTGTCAATATTAGATGAAATCACAGGATTCCGGATGGTGTTTTCCTGCATGCAATGTCGAGAGAGAAAGAACAATATTATGAGAATTAATGCAAAGTGGAATCATTATCAGGGCGAGTTAGGCTATGACCATTGGTCAGTCCTTGCACTGTGAACCCACTATGAAAAGACTACACTGTCTGGATGAAATATTGTCTCCGAAGTACAATTCCTAAAAGTGTATGCTTTTAACGAACAGATAAAGTCTAAAGAGGCAATACTGTCCATCTAGTGGTCGTCAAAGTTATTAGTCTAATGGATGCCTCCGAGGTATTCTTAGCTTGTCTTTGTTTGGCAAAAAAGCAGTTTTTTTATCCTTAATAACGCCGTCTTGGAGACTCCACTCGCGCCAACATGGCGGACATGGTGTCTATCAGTAGAAGTTTCAACGGTTTTGTACGTGCTGTCAAATCAAGGCACTATTGGTCAGATATGGAAAGGCTTCTTACTTATTTCAGGCAGCCAAAAAGATCAATCAAAACCGATATTTGTAATTAAATCTTTATTCTATATACTTCTTTGGAATACTGAAAAAAACGTCCTGGTAGCTGTCGGCTAAAGGAAGAAAAGAAAGAAGTGGGCAGAGCTTGCTGTGAACAAGGTAGATCATGTTGTGGGGGAGGAATGGTCTACTGAACGTACTCCTAGCCTTCACAATTGAACTGGGAGTCGCCTAAAATGTCACATAGACGATGCTGACACAGACTTTTTCCAGGTTGTGGCATTTTGATTTATGAATAATTGAACCAAACTGAAAAGAAAGTGGGGAAGTTTCCTCCACATTTCTTGAATGAGAAAAGCGCATCTTGAAAGGGGAAATCGCCAACCGGTTTATAGGATTTTCGCCTAATCTGATCCATACACCTTATTAATATGCTTCATTTTCATTTTATAATAAGTTGGTATTACAAATACCACAATTTTCACTGAACCAATGAGATTAGCCGAGCTTTTTGATGTCCTGCGATTCAGGTCGATATAGAATACTGTAATAGACTTGAGATTTGGTTTCCAGGTTTAGAACATAATTATAACCCAATCTACAGAAACACCGACTGTGCGACGGAAGAGGATACTGAAGACTTTTTTTACGACCTTTGCCTGGATTGGTTTTGCAAACACTTTCTATAACAATTCCGGCAGTCTTCTCAACGCGTGAGATTCGATTGCATTCGTTACCATAATATTTAAGCAAAGAAAGGGCATAGAAAGGTGAATGTATAACATTCGTTGATCGTTTAGTGAAGGCAAAACACATTTTCATTGTCAAGCAGAAATTTCTCGCCCTGAATTTATGGGGAACTTTATGTCAAGGATTTTCATAAACTGCTGCGTCCACGCCAAACTGGTGGAATTGGAATTTGCCTACTGCGACGGTTGAGCTGGTCTTAACCTGACCATCAATCAACAGTAAACGTGGAAGCGTGGGTTTTATTGAAGCGCTTTCAATGTCTAAATGATATTGTTTTTGTAGCTACGAACGGTGCGATATCAGCAGTGATAATCCAGTACCTTGTTTTGTACCGGAAATATGATTAAGAGGAAGCCGCACTGTTTTAGAGGAAAAAGGGAAAGAAAGCTAGGTGATGACAATGCTGGCAGCTTGAGTGGAAGGTAACTTTTTTACCTACGACTTTATACCTACGACTCACGACCTACGACCCACGACTTTATACCTACTACCCACGACCTAGGACCCACGACTTCTAGGGTGACTCTCAACTGCCTGTACAAATCAACAAATGACTGTATTCGTAAGAATTAATCAGTTGTTCGGTATGCACTGTGACGTTTTTATCTGCCTTTACGCGGAGGAAATTTTATTCGCAAATTGAAATAGGTATTTTCAAAGGAATTTT
The DNA here is from genome assembly GCA_015164035.2 of Radianthus crispa. Taxonomy (NCBI): domain Eukaryota; kingdom Metazoa; phylum Cnidaria; class Anthozoa; order Actiniaria; family Stichodactylidae; genus Radianthus; species Radianthus crispa. The sequence continues at coordinate 8,160 of JAABNW020110667.1, forward strand.
TGAGCTTGTTCAAGGCACTATTCTCTAGTGAGGAAATGGGGGACCTAAAATTATGGTGTCAATAGTGTGTTTACGGCAGCCATGTTGGTGCCAGAACTAATGCAATATTTGTGCATGACAAGAAACCTTATTTCCCAAGGGAAAATTCTTTTGTTTAACCAACCAAATGGCTGCCATAAACAGACTATTCCACTGGGCCCTGCATTTCACATCCGTATCATGGATGACGATCATAAAACCATCTGATTGAATGATGGTTGAAAGCATACGTCTTGTCATGTTGCACTTAGGCTTCAATGTTGGAATACTATGATTGGCTGACGATCATGCCAACTGATTGGATAACGGTAGAAAGCGCGCAACCTTATCATCATCCGACACTCTTCAAACTTCCATGTTCGAGCAGCAGTGTGTGAATGATCGAGTTTAATTTGCAACAATCTGATTGGTTAAGGAGAAAGCCAATTGTAGACGCTCAATACGACCAACCAGAGCCCAATAGCGAGTGACGTCACGACTCAGACAAACAAACCAACCATTTAATAATTTTGTGATCCGATTTCGATACTTTATTTTCCCACTTACACTTTTTTATATGAAGAAGGTAATTGTTCACGAAAAAATTCTGTTTCTCGACGTTTTATCCATTAAGATCGCATATCAATATTATTTGTCTGAGTCATGCATCTATTTGCATCTATTATAGTGGCTATTTTTATACATGGTGCGCAGCGCTATTTTGGCCTTTACTGAGGTCACTTACTTTTATCTTTTCTAACTTTCATAAATAGCCACAGTTCTATGTTTAACGGTCACTATATGAGATTTACGATTGATTCTCTTAGGGCGAGGGCCAATATATTGAAGCAGTATTTGTTTTTCTAACCTAGCGCAACCCAGATCGTACTTATCATTAGATATCTCTGGAATACATAATTCATCGATCATCATTAATTTCCCAGCGATCAAACTCAATTTGTGCGGCAATTCCAGACAGAACAATAATATAGCAGTTCCGCCCAATGATTTGACGAGAACTCAAATTGATCTCAACGAAAACATATTTGACTTGGACCACGTCAGAGGGTTATCACCGGTAATAAGAAAAGTACACAGTTACAACCACGCAATTTTGGACCAGCTTGTCGCGCCGTGTAGGTCATGATGATAGGGTACCTGGAAAAATCGTGTCCTCAGCTAGATCATGGAAATTTTGACTTCCAACAAATTTCCATGATACTTCCAACCATGGAAGTGTCCAAAAGGTTGAAAGTATCATGGAAATTTGTTGGAAGTCGCAATGATTTCCATGATCAGAGGACATGATTTTTCCAGTTTGAAGAGAGCTTTGCTGCTCACTGCCTGGAATTCTTTATGTGGACAGTTTTCCTCTTCTTCCAAAAAAAAATCCTTTTTATTTAATCCTTCAATCACTGCACACCCACACAGTGTCGGGGTATGAGGTTCCAAATTAGAACTGAGTGTAGCACAAGCCAACATAAATGATTTTTCTCTCCAGATCATGGAAACATTGGAACTTCCAACAAATTTCCATGATACTTCCAGCCCTTTTGGACACTTCCATGGTATGGAAATTTGTTGGAAGTCAACTTCCAACCTTTTGGACACTTCCATGGTATAGTGTGTTGGAAGTATCATGGAAATTTGTTTGATCTGGAAAGGACACGACTTTTCCAGTGATTTCAAATCTAGTACATACATCCAGGCTCATTAGCCAAACCGAGGTTTCAAGGTATAAATTGGCATGATTATTTCAAACGGTTTTGTGACAGTAGTACCAGTAAACGAGAAAGCAATCATATTCAAGGAACGACAAGTGAACTTTTCATTCTAAAACATTAAAGAATCCTAGTCAACCACAATGCACTGCGCGCCGAAAACAATGCAATCCACCATTTTCTTTGCCAGGCAAAATGGCGGTTTCGTAGACGACGTTTGAGAATCCATTTCCATCGGTCTTGTTGTCGAAGCCAGAAGTTCCAAAATCATCAAGATATAATGATAAGTAGTTGTTTTATGCTTTTCGTGAGATTTTATAAATTATAGCAACAAATCTAATGTAAATTCTGTATGTAAACAATAATATAGGCGCGTGGTGCATTGTGGATGACTAGGATTCTTTAAGGTTTTTTTATTTTTCGCGAAAATGAAGTATTGACCATCATCATTTTAGCTTTGCCGTCTAAGGGATCTTCTACTCAACATTCTTGCTATAAATGTGGTTGATCATTTAATAATGGATATTCGTTGCAAAACACAACCAACCACGTGCAGGGGCGGATTCAGGGGTGCTGACGGGCATGACTAGTCACTCCCCTTTTTGCCAGTAAAATCTACCTTTTTAATCAAATTTGACTACAGTTAGAAAATGTATTTTAAATGTTTTCATTTTTTTCTTTATGTTCCGATGTTTTTGTCTCATCACGAGTTTCGTGGCACCACTTCCACACCGTCCATATAATAGTGAACAGTGACCCTCACTTTTTTTCAGTCACTTCCCTTTCAAAAATCCTGGGATCCGCCTCTGCGCGCGCCATGTATTTTCTTAGTACTTTTACAAATTCCAGGTGTAGGTTGACGTATGTTTTTGGTTTGAGGAGGACTAAAGGTCCTATTTCTCCTCTATAGTAATCCTATTACGCGAAATAAAGTAAAGGTATCACGCTTCCTTAATCTAGAGGATCAATTGAACTCGTTGACTATAATGCTCTTTCCCTTAGATAATGTCCCCTCCTCACCATTAATCTTTCAAAAACTAAATTTAATCCATCAATGGCATATTCGATTGACTGGCGTTTTCATGTTTGTTTTGGCCGTTAATGTTCAAATCAGTCACAAACTAAGCAAGGCTACTTAGTTTCTGCCTGATCATTTAACCGGAATATGGCAAAAAAATAAGCTAATGTGAGTATTGTAGAATAAGAAAGACAAATGTATAGTTTAATAACGTAATAATAATAATAATATGTTTATTTAAACCTTTTGCAGTAAGATAACTGAATTACAGGTTTAGGTCAGAACAATGAATACTAGACAATATAATATAGATAAATAGTTATATAAATATGTAATGTATAGAATATCAAGCAACATAGGATAATTCTTGCGCGAATTTGTGGGTGACAAAGTTCTTAAATCTATTAGTTGCTACAGTTCGTACAGAAACCTTGTTCGCAGATCTTAAAGCGCGAGCTTGCTACAACTAATCGACTTGACACAAGGCTATATACTGGGGATTCTGGTTTTAGCTTCGACATGAACTTCTTACATGTTCTACCCTTCATGTTTGTAGCCGGCTTTTTTCGATTTCATATTCGGTTGAAACAAAATTCTTAGTTCTATTGGCTTTTACTACGCGTTGAAAAAGCATAACTGTGACTGCAGCTCACATGTGGTCGGCCATGCTATGGACCGATAATTAGATTATGAACCTGAAAGGATTACCAAGCACTGGCAGGCATTTCTAATAGGTTTCTAAGGCCTTGACCTAGGTTCAGTCTTAAGTGGGCTTCGAATTCTTGCAATTTCCACATTTTGACAAAGGCGGGTCACACGGAACGATCTTTCCTAGCAACTGCAGCATGTTGTGCGCGATAGTTGTTCGGGAGGTACAACGATGTTGTAGTGTTTTTGATACAACTCTGTTGATTTCATGCAAAACACGAAGAGAAAAACCTTGCCTTCTGGCGTCGTTCCTTCATTATGCCTTATTTTTTCATTTCATTTTTGTAGATGTCGGCTTAAATTTCCTACATTATTCATTAGCGCTTAGCCTTCAAGACTCGCGATTCCTTATTTGCTTTGCTATGTCTGCCACAAGTCCCCAGACCATCAATTCCCCAAGACCATTTCAAAAACATTAATATTTTAATCCTCGTGGTGAACCGGTCTTCTGGCCAATGGAATCGGTAAATGATACCCAAAACACTGGGTCAAATCGTTTTATTGGGCATTGTCTTTGTTAGAGCATCGCTTTTTGTATATAAACCCGGAGTGAACACACTACTAACGCCTACATCTTGATTACCATTGGAAAACAAGCCGTCTGGCTTTGCATGGGGGCTGGAAATTGAAATATATGGTCAGAAACGAGAAAAAATACCATCTAAGGCATAAGAACCAAAGCTGTTATATCTAATAGGATGAAACATCATTCTGAGCCGATTATTTTGTCTTAACGTAACTTATTTGTACAAACGGGTGTAAGCTAAGTGTTTAGAGCGAACCATTCAATACCGCCCAAAGCATGGTAAAAGCTAAGAGGGTAGAAAGGAAATAGTCATATTCTGTGCCTACGATTACGGTAACGGTTCCGAGAAAACGGATGAACTAAAAGGCTCGGAACTCCAAAATTCGTGCCATTGTTTTCAGCTCAGAGTGAAACTGTCTTTATGGTGCACGGTCATAAAACAAATTCGATTTGGATGGCTTTCTTTGGAAGATAAATAGTAATATACTTTTCCATTCACAAAGTGTGTCATTACCCGATGGAGATTTTTAGTTCTAGCATTCGACTCAACGAAGAAATGGCAATGAAGGGAATGACACGTGGTCTTAAAAGAAAACATAAAGCCCAATCTATTGGTCACATTTGACAGGGCAGAACTTCGTTTCCTTTAGTATCACAAAACAATTCTTTGACATAATGCTGCTAGTAATGGAGTAACTGAATCGTATTAGTTAAAACAAGGAATGAAAGTATAGGTTGTTCGTCATTTGCATGATAATGAAAACGTAAAGAGGGACCGCATATTTGCTCACTTGACCAAATAAAATACGAAAGATTGTTTGTTAGAATATATGAACAGAAAAAAACCTCGCTGTGTGTAAAGACAGCTGATGGCTACAGGCAGAAAGCAGTAGGAGAGGCGGATAACTGAACGACAAGATAAGCCGATTTTCAACATTAACGGATGGCGTGTTCCAGAGTAAATATGAAGAAAAATTGTTGTGCGGTTATTTCTGGGAGGATTTATATTATCCAAAGTTTGTTTAAAAATGATAGGATAATGTTTACGCGTTAGTGCCCAAACTATTAGTCATAAATTATTTACTATCTTATGACAATGGTGATGATGATGATGATGATGATGATGATGATGGTGATGATGATGATGATTATCATCATGGGTGATGATATCATCAAAGTATCAAGAATATTCACATCCTCATGATCATCATCACTAGATCTATCGGATAAAAAATGTTGGAAAACAAGAGAAGAAGACACACAAAGCTCTGAGTTGCCTTCTTTGGAAAAACGCTCCCACAAATCATCGCATCAGTGCCCCTTAATGTCTTTAATCCCCTCGCTGTTGAACATAGCATATGAGAAATTCTTGTCTGAAAGCAAACGAGACACACTTTGGGCCGGACAAGATCTCCTACTAAATCAAACAGCGCCTCCTTAGCAGGGAGGGGGCGGGTTTTGGTGCGCATCATGTGATTCCTGACGTGAGTGCTGAGATCGAGTGATGGCTCAGCCGTCAAAGCATTTCCGTTTTGCACTAAAGGGGTCAGCCCGAGGTCTTGTAGACCATCGATTTCTTTAAAATGTTTCTTTGTTGTGGACATCAAAGGCGCCGCAACGATAACAAACCACTTGAAAAAGCGAGGGGATGAAATCTGGGGTGATCACAGAAGTCGACAAGATAATGCGCTGAGCAAACTCTGAAGGGAAAAGGATAATAGAAGGATGTTTCAATTTGTAAAGAAGTTGGATTGCTGTCAAGAATAAATGTGGTTTGCAAATGGAACCACTTGTCTGTTTGTCTTACTTGCAGCCAGTGTATTTGGTGTTCAGTGTAAATATGACTTGGCCATTGATAACAGCCCAGCCGAACAGTCGTGGTTTGAAGTAAAAGTGGGGCGGGCTCTACGAGTGGCGGATGTCAAGTAAACTGGACTTAAACGCACGGACGCTCTCCCTCTCAATGGTTCATGTTCAGTCAAAAATTCCAAGATAGTTTGTCGCCTGATAAGCATGGAATAAACATTGTAAGTTTGATAAACAAGGGAGTCTTTGACGGGGAGCTAACCAGAAGCGAGCAAGTGAAACAGCATAGCAAGTGACAAAGATCTTTTTTATCTCGAGACTCGTGGCGCAGGGTCTAGAAGGAGCAGTAAGAGCCCCTCGAAATAGATTTGAATAAGGTCCAGAAAAAAACACTAAAGGGGACTTGAGTTACTTGATTCAATATTGATTAATAGCTTTGAATCTTAACTATATATCACAATCAGCTTCAAGCAGACACGAAAAACACTTAGATCAAGAAACTGCCTCCTTTTTATGTCAAGGATGACTTACTTTTGTCATTCAGAGATAAAAATAAAACAGATAAAACCTAAAGTTGGTAAAAAATATTGCTCTAATTTTAACAAATAATGAAATGGGAAGCAAGAGAAACTGCATAGATGCAAAAAAACGGATGAAATAATTTCTTATATCAAAAAAAAGTCGAAAGATGAAGATTGATTGGGATTAGCGCAAGAAAGGTTTGTAAAAATCCAAATTGTTTTGTACGGTTATTTTCTAGCCAAAGTCGAAGAGAGAACGAAAAAGGAACAACAAAACAAAAAAGAGAATAAGCAATACTATGAATAGTGTATACCATGAAAAGTAAAAGGATACGGAACACGAAGTTCCCATTTGTTTTGTCAATATTCATTCCGTTTTAATATCATCTCGACTGGACGAACAGCCCGAGGGCATATTCAAGTAGTGTTGTTTAGCATTTTCTTTAAGCATATATTCAAAAGAGAAAAAAACTGTCTAGTGTTGGTGGTGGCAGTTTTATAATGGATGACTCTTCCGATATAACTAGTGTTCATTCTTGTATAATTGGGATATGAGAAACAACTGTCGTGAAAATAAATTGTGAGCAAAAGGAGAAAATACAGTTGTGTGAAGGCGTTTCCAAGATAGGATTAAAAATTGCCTAGCTTTTGGTTATGGGAAACAAATCAATAGACATCTAAAGTAAAATATAATATATCACTGTCGCTTGATCCATTTCTCCCGAGATAAAACCGTGCACCGTCTTGCTAGCAAATGGCAAACGGGCTGAAGTAATTTCATGAAACTCACCGATTAGGTTTATCGTTTATTGTCTTTCAGGAATATATATATAAAAAAAAGCATTTTTCTTATCCGTAGTAAAAGAATAATCATGATTTATGAGTTTAGCACTGGCCAAGAAAAACCTCCCGTTCTGATAAGGAAATTGAAAGGCATCCACACCCGCCCAGAAGAGTGTTCTTCGCGTGGCTAGCTTATTATTTGGATAAACAATTTCTAATTGGAGGATAAATAACCATTGAAGATGATTTTTTTCCTTTTCTTTTAAAAGCTGTACCAAATCATGATAATTTATTAGCATTTTATTGCGCGAAGGACACGAACAGCTGGCATATAAGAGCAAGGCTTTCAAGGATTTTGATTAAATCTGGACGCAACTAAATGGTTTTTGGTCAAGGCGCTTATTTTTTTCCCTCTAACTAATGGAGTGCTTCATGCGTCATAACTGGTGATGTTCTTAAGAACAAGAAAGCAAAAACATTGATCATAAACTGACAAGTCCTATCTCTATTCTATGTCCGTTTATTTTAGGCTCCATTTAGCTGCTTTGCCTCGAGCATCGATATCTGGATAAAAGCTTATTTGGATAGAGTCGGAGAGTAATAATAATAGTTATTATTAAAATACACGCAGGTACAAGTCAACAAATTCGTTTAAACGTAATAACGAGGATGAGTGATCGACAGGTTTCTGAGATGAAGGTTAATCCTAATTGTGTTAATCTAAAAAACAGGGGCTCCAACAAGCGATTTAGAAGAGATTGAGTGCAAACAGTTTTCGTATTCGGGTCAAAGCGCGCCCCTTGAAATTGTATGTAAATTTGTGGGGAAGTCACTAAAAGCCCCCCAAAATCCAGATACACATCGCAAGTTATCATGAGTTTTTATCGCCAGTGTTTGCGTTTTCAAACTTATCTCCGAGGCCCATCAGTCACCATCGATCTCGGATCATCTGGCGATGTCCACTATTGTATTTTGTCACAGCTCGCACGGTTAAACGTGGTGACTTGTAGCTAGCAATCGGAAGTCTGTACACCAAATATGTGACTAAAATCCGCGATGAGATGTCAAAGTCTAATTACAAAGGCAAACTCTACCCATTTGGAACATTGGTAGTGTCAGGCTGAAAGAAGTGTTTGTCCAGTTTTGACAGGCGAAGAATAAGAAATTATTAAAAGTTGCAATTGCCATGTCTATGTTCCGAGCTGTTTGGATTATATGTTTGACCACAGAAGGGAACACTTTTTAATCATTTACAAGCAAGAATTTCACGCGATACTAGTTACAAGAAACGTACACTTTACCAATACAATGATATGTACAAATGTACAAAATTAAAAAGAAATGTTGCGGCCTACATAAATAAAGAAATATTGGTGATAAAGCAAATATTTGAAAAATCAATGTTAAAATCAAATTGTATCCTCAAATTCACACTATTAATTAAGCCAGACGCACCAGCATGGAAAAAAACAAACAAAACTTCTCGAGCTTATTCTTACTCCCAGCCCGATATTCGAGAGTTTGGGAAAGCGTAATCGTAGGAGCGAGAGATCACGGCCGCGGTGAAAAAGCCAGTCGGGCACGCGTTATGCAAAAAATGGTTAGAATTTCTTGTCTATTTTGGACAGCGAGATAGCTAGTATAACCCAGGTCAGTTTTTTGGACAATCTTAGCTGTCATAACATGGTGATGTTGTCCATTACGGTACACTACACAAAACAAACGACTGGCTTTCTTTACATTACTAAAGCGTCACCCGTCGTGTTAAATAGCCGCTCGTGATTGGCTGATCTGTTGAAGAACAATTTCCCGCTAATTGGTTGTTTGCTGCTATTGGTTGCTCAGGACCTGAGACTGTAGAAGAGACTCTTGACATGAGCATAATACTAGCCATGCACGGTCTCTGATGGTTATATTGCAGGCTTTTCAGAGGAGCTGATGTTGTCCCTTGTTAGCCAACGCCACCATGCGAGTGCTGTTCAGCACGCTTTTACTAGTACACGCCGTGCTTTCGAATCAACCAGGTAAGAATCATCTTCAAATGGAACACATTTGAACACGCTGCTTCGATCTTGTTAACTTATGGCCTACTTCAGTCGTAGGTTTGTAATTCCTTCAGCGATCACGTTTAGGATCGGGCCTCAAAGTCGGCCGCGAGGCTTCTAAACTCGCTCTCTGTGTTAGTTTTACGTTGTTAGGATTAATAACGATTTGTAGATTTAACAGAAGAAATAATTAGTACAACCACGCGAACGAATCCTTTTGCATTCAACTGTGAATGTAAATTTCCGGTGGATTTACCTTGGCGAGTTTACTCTCGGCTCCGAATTTCTTTATCGTTCTTCAAGCCCGACCTTCCTCTCTGCCCCACACCTTTTGTTATTGTACTCATTTATTTGATTACTTTTGTTTCAGATTTCCACTGCTGTAAACAAGCTTCTGATTTTAAGAAATGTAGAAAAGCTTGTAAAGAGGTAGGAGCTAACGTCGCTTTGGTTCAGTCTTTATTGATACACGGCGGGACACTGTAAATGAGAATAGTCAAAGACCTCTTGCTGTTTTACGTGACTAGTTATGGGACAAGTGATCATTCGACTTAGAATGATTTGAAAGCGATCAGGATGTTGGCGATTTCGAAATACGCTCATCACGTCGACTCAATGGATTTCACACATACAACTTTATTATAATTTACTTCAAATTGATATCGGCTGGAACCCCAAACTTCGACTTCGGTTAATCCGTTTCCTTTTATGTATGGCAGTTTGACTCACAGAGCGATGTAACTTCGCGTCTTCACTTGCTGAAGAAGCTTCCAAAGTACTGTCCTGGACATTTGGTAAGACTGTGATTGTTTTGAATTCGAAATGGCGGGATGCGTCAAAGTTCTTAGGTTTGCGTGTAGGGCTTATCAATACTTGGAGCGCAGTGAGAGAGGCTAAACTAACGCTGTGCGACTGCTGATTGTTAGATACTTCGCGGCATACTTTTGGCTCATGTTTGATTGTTCATATTTCAGACGAAACTTTGGCGTTGCTTGAATGCTACAAATCCAGGTGAGTCGCCACGATGTTTTGTATCTCCACGAAGCATTGTCATTCCAATTTCGACTAATAACTTCTGCAAATAAAGGCCTACCTTTGATTATAGCCCAATTAGCGCCTAAAAAATACAAGGCCATGAAGCTAAACTCGAACAATGTCTAATTCTTCTCGACTAGAAGTTAAATTAACTTAAGCAGATCTTATGCGGATTGATTTATCCAGCTTAGAGAGTGAAAATAAGAGGAGATGGCGGATTAGGAAAGCCGAAAGGTCGCCAAAATATTCAAGGTCCATGAACGCTTGAATGGTTTTCCATGCGACTTGAACCAACGTTAGCCGCGTGTGTTTTTCTCTCCTATGGCTGAGTCTGGTCCATTGCGGTTGGAGTTTGTTTCTCTCTTTAAAATCGTTCGAAGTGATTTTAAGTAAATAATTGGTAATCACACGTGTCGTGTTTTGCGTTTAGCACTAGCAGACGTACTGACTCTTATCTTGGGCAAGCTGCTAATGGCAACCTTTTAAGCGAACATCAATTTGCATCCAAAGTTGGACTAATGGAAATTTAATTGGGGAACGTATTGTTTCACTCTCGATCATTGCTTTTTACGTTTACTCTGAGAATTACGACCCTAGAAATCTACGAGGTAGAGAATGTGGGTTTGAGTTGTAAGAAAGACAAAATGTTCCGGAGCCCAACAATAGCATGCGAGAGATGTTTTCAAAGTTGTTTTGTCCACCCGTCACTTCCAATTTGCTAGCAATGGATGATGTGTTTTAGGGGGGGTTGTGTGCTTTGTCTCTTGCTAAAGACATGGATAAAACTATTTATGCCATAGGCGAGCATGAATAAAACATTAATCATATTGAGAAAGGAAATTCATTAAACATAAGGATATAAAAATCGAAATAGATTTCTCATGCCAACTAGACCAGACCCCTTTGCCTCTTTCATTCCATTCCTACCCAGAGTTTTCCACCCTTAAAATGTTTTTTTTTTTTGCGATGTGTTTACACAATTTCGATCTCCCACCAAGATCTGGCTATTGCCTTTTGTTTGAAGTAAAAACTATTATTCAACTGGGAGGAGACAAGCCTTTCTGAAGGGCCTCTGGTTCATGACGCACGAGCGTGGCTAGACTTTGCTTCAACATCGCTATCTGATAGTTAGCTGTTGATTGGTTCACTATGCCTGTGCCAATTTTTTTCTTGGACTGTCTTACATAACTTGAAACCTTTTTCAACCAGACCATCTCTTTGAATTTCGTCGTCCACAATTAAAAAAATCCATAAAGGAAAAAACCCACGAAGACCGCAAAACATTTTCGGTCAAAAGCGCCAGATCTCTGATTAAATGTTTGTTAAAAATGATAAATCCAAAGATGGTTTATTGAATACTGTCAATATCGATGAACTTTAAGCAGAGTGCCCCGAAATATATATAATCCTTAATGGAATATTCATTACTAGTGTTTTAGAAAGTTCTAGATTAAAAGGCCATTTAGCAATTTGTTTTTACTCAACTACAGTGGTTCACTCCAAATCGTGACTGATTGAGTTCAATATCCATTATATCTTTAAATTTTGAATTGGTCATATTTCTTCCTAACCTTGTAGACTTTAAAGGTCATTCTCAAAGTTGGTACTGCCATGTACAATATTTGATCCCACTCTAAGTTAAATTCCAAACTGCAATCAGATATACCATGACTTTGATAAAACAGAAATGTCCCTAGTGGGTCTGGATATGGTCAAAGGAAATTGCACTGTGTAAAGATCTGGAACATTCTAGAGGGTTTTATTACAGGGTATACAAGAGGTTTCTTGGGAGTTAATTGAAATAAAACAGAACCCTTTAAAGTGGCCAAGGGTGCAGTGTCATTCAGTTCAACCCCTTGTGCAAATTCAGGCAAAATAAGGGAAATCGTTTTACAAAAAGGTAGTGCTGGTAAGGTAATGTTTCATAATCAGCCTAGAGATGCTTTTAAGATATACTAATTTGCTCTATTTTATAAACAAGATGTCATGCACCAATTGGGAGCATAATTGATATGTTTTTAAATAATAAGAAGCCTTGTAATATAGCTAATGTTCTATATAGCATGGCATGATACATAACTGCCTAATTTGTTCTGGAATTGAAAGATTCTAGTTGAATGGAATGCAAATGATTAAATTAAACAAGGAAAATCAAGGTTTCTTATCGATGCAAATAGTTTTGTTGACCTTTTATGACACAGCAAAATAATCTTAATTTTTTAACTTATTTTTGCTTTTTTATTTTTGTTTGTGAAAAGAAAATTTATACCAGTTAGAGGTTTTTATTGTTTTTGTAAAAATGTTCAGTGTCTTTTTTCCTATGAAAATCAAATGTTAAATATTTTTATTACTGGTATATATGTGGCAAGGCAATTTCACACGTATGATTGGTTTGATTTGTGGTCTGTAACTTAGGGTATGGACTGCAAATCAAAATGACCTTATTAGCCTTGTAATATTATAAATTTAATAATTTTATGTTGGTTGAGGTAAATAAGAGGACATGCCATGCTAAACCATCATAAAATTGTTTTGTACTACAAATTTTACCATCTTCTCAGCTCATTTTTTGATATGGCCTCTTATTTACAATGGTTTTTGACCAATCAATGCATTGAGAAAATTTACTGTTGTGGTAAAAATCTTATTAACCTTGTTTGTTTGATCCATACTGTAAGTTATTGATCCTTGTTCTTTCCACTTGGCATGGCCCTAGTGCTTGGGCCATAACTCACATTATCATATGACCCGTACGGCCCTGCGCGCGCGCTCTAATAAAACCATTGGGGAAAGTCACGTGATGGGGGCCGGACGGGCTGACGTGAGCAGGCCGTACAAACCCGTCCAGCCCTGCTCGAAAGCCGTCCAGCCCTGCTCGGTTGCGCGCGCGCTATTTCAATCAAATTTAGCACGATCCTTCAGCCTTTTTTTACGATAAAAATTAGGTCATATGATAAAATGCTTATTGACTGAGTTAGGTCGGGTCGGACAGGAAAATATTTGGCTCTTGTTATTTCTACGGACAGAGCTGCGCTCGGTCCGTACGGCATGACCTTGAGCCATCCCGTCCGGCCTTCCCACTCAGTCAATAATTACATAATAACAAATCCAACATCCAACATTTGACTCATAAGGAACTGGTGATAATGCCATAAGGGGCATGGGCCTGGAAAAACCAGATTTAATTTGAAGACTATTTTTGCGTCACCAACCCCAAAAAGTTGGAAAAAATATGACCCACCCGATTTCCAGGAGCAAAAATAAAACAAAACACTCCAATTTGTCTCATTTCTTTGATAGTCTACCCTATTTGAAATATGTAGCCCACCCCTTGTTTCCCGCGCCCACCCCCACTATACTTAATGACCAGTCCCCTATTCACAATATCTTGGGACCCGTGGTCTATGTCCAACATCCTTGTGTGGTAAACATGAATTTTATGTTGAATAGAAATTGGGCCGATTGTTTATGATGAGTTTTACAACCATGAATGTCTGGGTCAAGTGTTGAACCGTTTAACCTGAAGGAAGAAATCTTAGTCATGTACAGCAAGATTCTATTTTATCCCTGTTAATTAATCAGTTTTTCCTTATTATTAATTTTACGGTCCTCAGCCCGTTCCTGCTGCTACGCCTGCTGGGTGTAAAGTCAACCCAAATCCTCTCATTTTCAAAACTCTTCCACGAAATGTTCTCAAGGAACTCGATAGCTTTAGTGTGTTCTTGGAAGCAGAAGTCAGTAAAAACCATGCAGTAAGTTGCTAGTGACTACAGACTATGAATACGATTTCTTTCTAGACAGTGCTGCATAGGACCCCTTCAGCAGCTCTTTGAGTTCCCGGTCAACCAAACTTCATGATCCATGACAACCAAGACAACAAAGGCGTGGTTACTATAGATCATGAAGTATTGTTGACCGGAAACTCAAAGAGCTACTGAAAGGGTCTTATGAAGTCCTTCTGAAGGGGTCGCAGTGCCATTAGTCCAGAACTGGACCCATTTATTTCATTTTTATAGCGCGCGCAGAGAATCATCACCACCATAGCGTACTCGGAAATCGAATAATAATTGCAGCGCGCGCTCAATGATAATAAAATTGTGAAAAGTGGGTCCAGTTCTGGACTACAGTGCCATGGACTTCGTCAAATAGGCCTTTTCTGAGATCATATAAACGAGGTGCTTGTTGATCTAGCTTAGGTACAAACAACACCAAATAAGGCTTGATGGACAAAAGATTGGTGTACCACAACAAGGTTCATGTTGGTGTAGCTTAGGTACAAACAACACCAAATAAGGCATGATCACTGGAAAAATCGTGCCCTCTCCAGATCATGGAAATCATTGCGACTTCCAACAAATTTCCACGTTACTTCGCAACCTTTTGACACTTCCATGGTATGGAAATTTGTTGGAAGTGTCATGGAAATCTGTTAGAAGTCGCAATGATTTCCATGATCTGGAGAGGAGACGATTTTTCCATTATGATGGCAGAAGATTCTTTCTTCTTTTTTGTTCAAAGGCTGCAGTTAGTATCAGCATTGTATATGGAGATAAGGTGATATGGGAAAAGGGATTGGGAGTAATAAACAAAACGGAGCAACCACCACGCTCTCCCAACAGCAAGACAATGTACCCTTGTGCAAGTGGCTCAAAAGTTCCTACGGTACGGATCACCGACAAACCATTTTATTCTAATTGTTAGCTATCTCGCATAAATCACAATAATTGGTATTATTGGTAATGGCAGCGCCGTAGATACGATGAGGCAAGCGAGGCACTGCCTCGGTAGAATTTTACTCAGTCGAGTTTTCTCTAATTTTTAGCCAAAGTAAAGAAGGTCGATGCTAACCCTAATGAAAAATATAAAGTCAACAATGTTTCCGTTTAGGAAAAGAATGCAAAAATGGTGTAAAATTGTACGATAAAAATGTCACAGAATGCCTGGCAAAACGCTGGAAATTACATTTCAGAGAGTCTTATTTCAAAATTTACCCAGTCGCGGTAAAGTGCCTCGGTTAACATTTTCCTCTGGCTACGGCGCTGAATGGTGATAACATCGTGACATATTTTTTCGTTACTTTAGACAGTGGTGTTGTTCAAACTAGTCAACGACAGAAGAGTACAGTCACTAGACGATAAAGTCGTCAGATATGAGTCCAATTTCAGTGTGAAAAATCCATTCAACGATCTCCAAATAACTCTGAGGTAAGTGGTAGACACGATGTTCATACAAGACAATTTGCTATGAAAACTGCGTACTGTTTGAGGGTTTTGCAGTTTTTGCTTTACGAGTTGAACAAAGATGTTATCAATTTCGTGGGAAAATTGGTCTGAATGAGTGGCGGATCCAGGATTTTTCAAAAAGGGGTTCCATTTTGTTTTCACAGTTTCCTAAAACAAACTTTTTTACCTTACCACTCGAATTGTATTAAATGTAATGTGAATGTGGCTCTGAGGTAGCGCATTTCACAAAGTCTCAATACTTAATTGTTGGCAAAATTACGGAATGTAAACATGTACTATAACTTACCGATTTTTGGAAAAGAAATGGCTAATAGAACGCTGCATTTCCAAAATGACTGAAGAATTAAAAAATGGCGCTGTCTGAACGTGATGAAAACGAACGCTGATAAAATGTACTGCAGGCACTCGGAGGCACAGGTAACCCATGTCGAATATGTTTCAATAAAAATTCATTGTAGGATGCGTTTTCATTTTGTTATTTTATTCGTATAGGAAATCGCACGATCTCGAGTACAATTTGGAATCTAATGGGTACGAGTAATGTTTTGAAAGTCATTACGAGTATCCACTAGAATCCAAATTGTACGAGAAGATCGTGCGATTTTTTGTTTTAATAGTTCACTCAACAGAATTTCATAAAGCTGTTCTTCAACGCGAAACTCGCATTCCTGATCTCAGAAGCGACCCTTCCTAAAGCCCACTACTCTTCTCAATGAAGTCTTACCCAAAACATAAAATGAATCGTATAAAGTCTTTGGCATTTTGAAATTAAATATGAAGTAATAATAACGAGAATGTTATTTCTGAAGTAAAAAGCCACTTCAATGTTGTTTACAAGTAGAAATGACAGCCAGTGACAGCTGAACAGCGAATCAACAAGCGACTTTGTCTTGAAAACTTGTGTGTGAAAACTGAGCGAAAATTGAAGGTCATACAGCTCGCTCGCTTTGAGCTTTTTCTGGAAAAAATGTTTGCTATTAACTTAAAAAAAAACACGGTTTTCTCTCAAAATGAACAAAATCTTAAGGAATAGAGGGGATAAAATGCCTTTTTAAGTGAGAAGATTTCAAGTGCAACTGCATGAACAAGTCACCAGACCAGCCATGTGCTTTGGATGTCATTGTTTCCTGTACCTTGAGGGATTTCACTGCTATATTCGTTAAACGGCGAATAATCTGAGAATCCATTCTTTCAAGACTGGATTGACAGGCTGGGATATAAAAAACCTGTGATAAATTAGCTGAATTCGTCTTTGTAAAAGAGCTACTCGAGACTCAACAGGTAAGAGATTCAAGCTAATTATAACTGCGACTAACCTGAACAATGCTAAAAACAGCTGTTTTTCTCTGTGGAAGTGAAATAATATAGCTTAAAGCTATTATTAGTGTTTATTCTTTGTCCTACAAGTCTTTTGCGATTTAATTTTTTGAGAAAACTTCACAAAACAATGGATTACGAAACTGTAAATCTGTCGAAGCTTCTTGGCAATTCATGGCGAAAACTGCAAAAGCAAACCACTTTCTTGTTGATAACGTTATTTATTTTGCCTTGAATTTTCTGGAAATTACATTTCGAGCTTGCCTTCTTTCAGCCAAAGAATGTCAGTTGATCCTAACGCTCGTTTTTGGCATTTTCATCGAGAGAATCTGCTGCTTCTGGCTGCATTTCCATTGCAACCTAATTCTGGTACTCTCACGGAGAAGCGAGTAATTTAGTTGAGTGTACTATGAATTTATCTTTTTTTTTTATGCTCGAGAGGGGTTCCGTGGATCCGCCTCTGGATCCGCCACTGTGAAAAAAAAAATTTTTTTTTCCATTTCTCATAGAGGAAATGCAGAAGTATGGTAGGATTTGGTTTAAATTTGTGTTAATACGTTTCCAGACAACTTGCTTCCCAACGCTCTGGTTTAAAGCGCGAAGCACCGTGTTACCCAATACCGGAAGGAAGCACAAATCTCTGCCCATATGACTACGACACGATGCTCAACCGAATCAAGAATATTACTCTGATACGAAGTCCGGGATCAAAACCGCAGTACAGGTAGAATGGTTGATTGTAATCAATGACTATGTTAGGTCCAATTCATACGTCGCGCTTTTCATGTGCCGAATCTAATAGCCTATTTGGATCGACACAATTTACAATAGGATCGACGTTGATTCATACGTCGTGCCGAATGTATCCAACCAAATACCAAGAAAAACAAATATGGCGGATAAAAAGCAAAAACGTCTACTTTTTCTTGGCGCTATCCGACATTTGGTTCGGCACAACAGGAGAGATCGACGTTTGAATCAATGTCGAACTTTTGCCGTGGGCTCGACTGCCACGGTCGAGCTCAGTACCGTGTCAAACCTAGTTCAGCCGTACCGAACTTAATTGATTCATACGTTGAGCCATTCGTGTGCCAAATAGTTATTAGGTTCGGCACATGAAAAGTGCGACGTACGAATCGGGCCTTAGCATTGATTGAAAGCAGATAAAATGGGACAGATAAATAGTATTCTTATTGAAGACGCTAATAAACCAGAAGAACAACCCAGAGGTCCTGAAACATCATTTGGGATTTGGGTGGAGGTCGGTGTCTACTGGTAGAACGAAGCCTGGGGTTGAACAAAATAACAAAAACAAAGAAAGCGTGTTTTATGATGAACAATATTCTACATGTGAGCTGCGTTCTTTGTTATAACTCACCGTTTCTTGTTTGTTTATCCAATCCCACTCTTCGTTCTGCCGGTTGCTGTGGATTATCCGATTATGAGACTGGAATTAGAACAACAAAAGAAATTTAAACAAATGAGCAAACAGACAAACAAACACCAGACGAACCAAACTTGCAGACGAGCAGATGAGAATATAAAACTGAGCCATAGGTTGTTTCTTTTCTTTCCAATATTCTATTATCTATCAATTTCAGCAACCTTGGCTTTGGCCTTCTTGGAAGAGTTCTATGGCACGCCTTTGCCACTTCTGGTTTAACCTTTGATCAATGGATGAAGAACGAAATCTTCTCAAAATTAAATATGATGAATACAACGTTTTCGCCATCCAACAGGTATAATATCTAGGAGTGCTTCCAACCCTTCAACAATTTGAGTCATACAAACCTCTTCAAAACTTTCCCGCTATAATCACAGGGATCGCACATTAATAAATTAAATTACAGTGCCAAGATAATCGAAGAGGTAGTGAGCTCCGGCCTCGTTGCTCCACGAACAATATATTCAATAACAGCCAGTTCGTAGTTTAAAAATCGTCTTCAGTGCGCATGCGATTTTATCCCGAATTTCTCACCTTCTTTTGTTTTAACCTTCTTTT